>CAEGAF010120709.1:0-63987 GCA_903067075.1 Micropoecilia bifurca
ACACACACACACACACACACACACACACACACACACACACACACACACACACACACACACACACACACACACACACTCACTCACTCACCTCTGGTGGCTTTCCCATCAGAACAACCTGTCAGAACACATTCCTCCCTGCTTGTTTGATGACTCGCTCCAGCTAAGGGAGAGGAGCCACTTACATCTGTTCAAATCTGGTTAGTGGCAAAGATTAGAACTGGTTCAGAGAACTTAAAATCCTCTTTACAATTAAACTGGCAGACAGGAGCTGGCTGGCCTACATTTGCACTTGCAGGTATAATGCGGAAGACATGGGAGGAAGTGCAACACCGACGTAGTGAGCCGCTTTGTTTACTTTTAACAGCTGACAGACTTGAGTTGTCAGCAGACCGTTTTCTGATTTGAAAGGTGGCTACATTAATCACCTAATATTCTGTGAAACAAATCATTATGTTAACACACTTTAATCTCTGAGATTATCTGGATTAAAACAAGGTGAAGCATCACTATGAGACTTTTCAGACATGTCTGAACACAACAAAGTATCTTGTTTTTTTTTTCCTGTTGCATTGAGCAAATGACGCAACAATGACAACTGCACTGCTGTGAAAGATCTTGATGATGAAGTTTACACTTCCTGCCTATGTTGCAAATACCGGTTAGCTGATCAGATACATACCAGCTGTGAGGGAAAAAAAAGAAAAACTTACCACTTTGTAGGGTTCAGGGAAGAGGGGGGAATTTGCTGGAAAGGCCTCTCCTCCTCCTCCCTGTTGGATTTCTTGATTTCTCCTTTCTCTTTCTTTCATTCGGAGCACATTCCGGTCCTCACGGTTCATGTTGCTGTCAACACAAAACAGAGCATCGAGTCAACATAAAAACATGCTACGCCAGCTCACATGATCTTAAATGAACAATTTACAACAGGTCGCACCGAAAACAGAAGTATGCAGAAAGCTCCCTGGTTGTTCCCCCCCAACAACATTTCATAAAACATTACCACATTTTTCAGGCTGTCATCATATATAACATCAAGAGAACACACTGAGACAATAACAGAGATGACCAGCAGAGAAAGTAGCCACTAATAAGCTTAGGCTCGTCACACAATTCAGTTTCCGACTTCTACTGTAAAATAATCCTCTTGAGCAGATGGTCAATGTCATTTCACGCAACAACCAACAGCACTGATATATGTAAGAACAATATTTAATCTTCTCAAAAAACATAGGCAAAGATTACTTTCATAATATTTGTCTTACTGTTGTTTTTTACTATCTTTGTGGCACAAAAAGTATTAAAACTACTGACATCATCAACAAAACTGACAAAAACAAACCAAAAAGTGCAACCAAAGATCAGTTTTCACTAAATCTAGTTTAAAAATACTTCTCTGCTCCTTGTTTTCTATTTGGACATCAATGTTGATCCAACTAAGAAGCAAAAAAAAAAACTAAATTCAGGTTTTCAAGGCGTGGTGCAAATACCAAACGTCATACTTCAGCTGCCTTTGGTGGTACTCAGAGAATTTTGACAAAACTATTTGCAAAGTAAACATAAACAAAGTGATGTACAAAGAATCAAGAGGCAGAAAGGTGTGTTGTTCAAACCAAATGGATTTTGACTTCACCAGTGACATTTTAAAAGGGAATGTTGTATCAGAACAAGTGAATTTCAGACTCATCCACGTCTGAAATTGGATCCTGGATCTGGAAATTTCATCTAACCAAATTCAGGCACATTCTTGTTCAATAATTTAGTTGTTTTGTTTTTTTCTTGAAACTTGAACATTCCAACTCTCAGGAACCAGGCAATCTAATAATAACCTTATTTGCCGTTTGTACTTTTACACACAAGCAACATTAAAAAAACCAGTCAAAATATAAAACCACCAAAGTGTCAAACTATTTCCTTTTACTGTAGCTTTTATGTTTTCAGTGAACACGAACACATATTTCACCACATTTGAGCCAGTTTTACAGCAATGTAGTGCAAACAACAGTTTATATTTACATACAGTGATGCCTCGTTTTTCACAGGGGTTGCGTACTGAAAATAACCCATGAAATAAGTGAAATCTGCGAAGTAGTTACCTTTAGTTTTTACAATTATTACACAGCATAATTAAATACTCTACATTGAAACCAAAGAACAAAACTTGTTTTCAAGTCAGCGGATGTGCGTGTGCATCAATCGGGCCTCAATGTCATCTGGAGTCACGTCATTAAAGCGTCTCCTCCAAGCTGCTTTGCGAGATTCACAGCTGTATCTACAGCAGAGCCATGGATCTCGTCAAGCGAGCCTCTGGTCCGGTTTCACGCCGATTCATGACCGTTTTTTCCAGCAGGCATTCAAAGTTTCAGTTTTCATCTCCTGAATTGCCGAACTGTATTACTTATATTTAAATACTGCAACGTTATTGGCACACACGTAGAGAAGAACCGCAAAGACTGTTTAGCCAATCGGGACGCAGAACACAATGCAGTGTGAAAAAAAACTGCACAAAAAAAAACCGTGTTTTCAGACAAAACATAAGCATTCCTTAATTCCAATCTGACATAGGACCAATGAGTATTTTCCCTTCTGTGCTCAATGTTTACCAGAAAGCAGCCGCAGAATTTTAAAAATGGGAACAAGCTCATTTCAGTTCAGCTTGTTACCTGCCACTTTAAACAAACAGCCTCTAAATCCGTCAGTGAAAACAATAACTTTGTGCCTGTTGACGACCGCCCAGCCTCCTCCTAGATTACTAAACACACTTCATACAGGTGCTATTACAAAGCATGATGCATAATCCAGCATTAAAATACAAGACTGCGGGGAAGTGTCCATGTGAAATATCACAAGCTTCCTGTAGGAAACGAGTCATAGATGAAATGTGTCATCAGAACCAGCAACTAAAACCAAATCAGAACAACGTTTAAAGGAGACCACTTGTTCAGAGGTTGTACATTTCTAAAACAAACGTGTTTCACGTCATCAGCCACTCCCCAAATTCATATTAGATTCCCTCATATGAGAAACATTCATAGAACGTAAAGTGACTGAAATCATAACTATTAAATTCAACCTGGTTTTTATTTATTTATTTCAAACAGACAGAAAAGACAACAAAATAAAATAAAAAGAAACAAATGTAAGAAATAAAAATGTAAAACAAATTATTCTGTCCATGTGACATGCAAATTTTACATTTTCTGTTCGAAAAGAAGCAGGTAGAAGATATAATATCTTATAATGTCCTACCTCTTTAATACTAGTCAATTTACAATCAATTAACTTTCAGAACATCGAAAGAGAGATGTTTCCATTGTACATGTTTGATTATGTACAATTATTTAAATACTGTTTATATCATCAATTAAATTATAGACTATTAAGCAGTCATCCTATACATACTATTTTGAAATAAGCTCAGTTTTAACCAGTAAACATGTACAACATGCATCATCTCTGGACTTCATTTGATTTACAGCACAGCAATGAATTAGGACAGCACCAAAAAAGTAACAAAATAGTTTTCATGATGACAAACTTACTACAACTGGCCCGACCGCTGATTACCACCTTCAGACATCGAGTGTCTACAACAGCTCACTGTGCGGATGATTTACTAAAGCCACATTTGAGTAAACTGTGCTTAATGATAGTTATTTAGTCTCCTTTACCTCACAACTCACAGGAACAAGCTTTCATTTGAGGGTCTTTCAAGCTATAAATGTTGCCTGTGGTTTAAGAAAAAGCATTGGAGAAATAATGCTCCCTGCTTTTTGTCTGCTCAGACAGAAACTGATCCTGAGCTACATTGTCTTTCATGTACCAAAGTGATAGGGATTGAAAATGCAAACGAGCTCATTGATGTTATCAGGGAGTGAGTTTGCATGTGTGAATGATCCACCGTTACACCAATACTAATCAAAGGCCGTCCGGCAACCGGATCTTTTGTAAACAAAGCTTGCGTCCATTCAGACCACGAACTGACCTGATCTGTTGGTGTTTGTGAGCAGGGGTGAGAGACTGTCACACTGTGGTAGACCTCTACAGGAAATCGTCTCATGCAAGACTCAACTGACTCTGTTACTGGTTTTAGCAAGCTGAAGTAGAGACGTGGAGAAACGCATGAAGCAGCAGTCGGTTTTAGCTTTGAGCCCTTTCCAAAACCAGAAAACAAAAGTAGTGGAAAAAGAGGGAAGTCATCAGTGGAGAAAAATAGGTTTTAATGAAACTTGGGCTGAACAACAATGAGCAGCAAAGTGTACATTTTGGATAGATCCAGGCTGAGTCAAGCATGTACGCTGAGGACAAAGCAAGCAGAGCATTCCACCCTTTCACCACTTTGAAACTTTGTAGTTTTGGCCGCTTCATGTCGGACCTTTTGGGGTACAAGATGGAGTCATTTGTCTCAGGACATTTTGTACAGACTAAGCCTCAACTCATAAAAACTGGAGTCCGTTCTCTGGCAAATTCAACGGATGATAAAAAAAAAAAAAATTTAAAAAAAAAAAACTTTTTGGTGTATTGTGATTTTATGGCTTAAATGAAAATGATCTATAAGCACTGCTGCAGTCCAGACTTATTCTGGATTGATCTGTTGTCAAATGAATAAAAGTCAAAGTCCCCAAATGGGAATCAGAACTCAAATAACCAGATAAAGGGTGTGATAATAAGTTTACAGAAAATATATAATTAAAACAGATATGTGAAATTTAAGCACTTTAATTGTCATTCAACATGGAAATAAACTGATGGTGGATGGGATGGGAAGACAGCCATTTCAATCTACAAACAGGCAACGATACCATGGTACCTGAATGATAGCGTTTCAGATCATTTTCCATCGTAAACAAGTATTTGTTCATGACGATATAAAAAATTGCCGTGAACATACTCTACTATGCTGACTAGCAACATTTTAAAAGGGGATATTATATAAAATCAACTTTTTGGAGCTCTTTATATCATGTTCTAATGTCATTCCCTTGTCAAAAGTATACCTGGAGGTTTGCTTTGATTCTTTAATGCATGTTTGAAAAACTCTGACGGCAATCATTCAGGGTTTGCTCACAAAATGCCACCCATTTTGGCAGACCTGAAGCTTCAAGGTCTGCCTTGAAGCTTCAGTCTCCAGCTTACCCCTCCTCCACCCAACTCTGGTGGAGTTGAGTGGAGGAGGCAGCATGGCAGCATGAATTAGCAAGCACCTGGTGGAATTGCATGTCTGCTGAGAATATCATGCAAAATGCTTCTCATTTCTCCTAAGAACAGTTGTAAATGGTATCATGGAGGAGCACTGTTGCCATTATGTGCTGAACGGGGAGTGTCAGAAAGAGTATGTGCTTCTTAAAGAGACCGACACAATTGCAAAGTCACATTTCTTTTAGGTTGTCTTCTTAACACAAAGTACCAGCTACTTGATTGTGCTAAATGGCACGATGTGCCTAGAAAATACGTAATAAAATCATTAATTAAAACATTGATAAAATCCTTGATTATCAAAGCAAATATTAAATGTCTTCCTGCCAAGTAAAAACTAATGTATGGCAGGTATGAAATGCTGAGAAAACAGCACCAGTCCGTGGCTTTAATAAGGCTGGCTACAAAATAAGCAATATTTCAAAAGGTATACCAAGACTAAAGCGGTTAAATGATCAGCACCCAAAGTGCTACATGTGGCTTCAAAACAGCATGAATTGGTGAATTAACCTGGAGCCCTATGGAGAAAAAGCCTGTAATTTTGACATGATGGAACCTCAACATTTAAAAAACAAAAAAACTCTCAGAACCACTTTGAGGATGTTGCTGCTAAACATAAAAGGTTAGAGGGGGCATTTTGAACTGACCTGGAGAAAAACAATTCTTGTAAGTGATAGGTCATTTCTGATGTGTTTGTTTGCACTACACAATTTTTTTTACAACTTTCAACCTACTAAAATTAAAACTACTGTACCAACGGACCACAATATACAAAAGCAACTATGTACAAAGGTAAAAAAAAAAACAATCTACACACTATACAAAAAATAAGCTTATTAATAAAATGCACACCTGTTTAATGTGCTAGTCAACACTACACAAATGTAGACGGTGTGTCTTACTCTTAATTCCTCAAAATACACTAGGCACGTTCTTAATTTACTTTTTCACATTAAAACTGTTGCTGTCGGTTAGGTTTATCTATTCAAGCTTACTATTTTGTCATAAACCTCCAAAATGTACAATCTGTGACTTGAATCGCATGTTGGACACCATTTACCTAAATTCTACAAAGTTCCCCCAAAAAATATCTTTATAAGGTCTAGTTTGTTTCGGAAACATCAACATCAAACGGATGGTAATTCGGATGTCGAATAATTGCTTAAAGTTACAGTCAGTTCAACTTTGACTTGCATATTTGGCCAAGCCCACATCTGAAGTCCAAGCCCTTCTACACTAATCCAACAAAAAAAGTTAGCGTTTCTAGTCTGCTGCAAATTTTATTAAAACGCTTTTATTGCTGCCTAACTCTCAGTTAAGTTTAAATACTATTATTATCCACGTGTAACCGTAGTGAAATCAATAGTCTGCCAAACTTAAAATGTCAACGTCTCCAGAGTTGGGAACTCCAGTCACGTTGTAACTAAATTAATCAGCTCATCTGTCTCTCTCCAACTCACAACATAACAGCCAGGCCTTGTGTTATATTCAAGAAAAAGGGAGAGCCGATGGTTATCTGATCACCATGAATACAGGACAGGGCCTATGTCACACAGCCATTATGCAAGCTCAAGCAAACAGAGAAAAGAAATCCAAGTTGGGCATAAAACATTGGAGGATTTTATTCTCGATGGACACGAGATAAAAAAAAAAGAAGAAAAAAAGAGCAACTAAGCAAGAACTTGTGTGTCTTACCCTGACTGAGAGGCCATGGCCTCAACCACTGAAACATTGGAAGAAGAAGGGTTCAAAGGATCTCCTAGGGATTCAGAAGTTCTCTCGTCATAACTTCTCAACCTCGACCTGAGCACAGACCGCCTCCTCTGAAGCCCCTTTTCCAGAAAATGTTATCTTTAAGCGTCCAGCTCTAAGACTGCAACTCCAGTTTCTTTACTAGACTCGAAGGTACAGTGCATTTCCTTGGAGTGGAGACAAATCTGACTCAGAGAGGGGAGGGGACTGCCTGCTCTGGGTAGATACCAAGTCTGCAAACAGCGGGGGAGTCACATGCAAGGTAAAGTCTAGAGGCTGAGGCTGCTTTTGTTTCCGTTCTGTTGTTAAAGCATGAATGGAGAACCGGAGAGCTGAATAGAGCCTGGGGGTGCAAATGTATGCGGAAGGCTGTTTGGAATAATCAGAATCAGCTTTATTGGCAAAGTTTGTGCACACAAACAAGGAATTTAACTTTAGTGCCAAATTAAATTTGGTAGGAAGTTAAATCTTTATTTAAATACATAAAAACAAACAGTGGAAATGACTAACTGCATGGGGGGCAGATTCAGATAATTAGGAATATGCAACATCCGGAATGCTGGATGAACTGTTATTAAATGCTAAACATCAGTCAGTTTTTAACTAAATGTGATTACTTTACTAAAGAAAATGCTGAAAATATGCTAGAGTGAAATACATATTACAAAATAAAAATTAAGAAGAGTAAATCAAAGTATGAAAACAATACAAGTCTGACGATAAATAATATTTCAAAAAGAGCAAAAGGGGATCAATAAGAGAGAAATAAATCTCACCTCTTTCAGAGAGTGGCACTGTCCACCTCCTGCCATAAAAGGAGATGTTATTTTACACCACAGGGCCTCCATCTGCATGATGTCACCGAACAGCCAATCAGAATCCATCGTTCAGTCTACAAACTCCCTCCCTCCTCCCCATTATGCCCCAGGCACAAGGCAAAGCACCCATGGAGTCTGTTAAAGAGACAGTGCACAGGTTTCTACCCTGCTGCTGCTGCTGCTCACAAGCAAACATGACACATTTTCATCAGCTACGCACAGTGATGAAACAAACGGGCACATGTGGCATCACCGCATGTTGCAAGAGTTTCCATCGAGTACATGTTGTGAAAATATAAAACTACTTAATCTTCAGTTATCTACATACAAGCTGGTTTTAAGATAAATCCTCTGTTAGGGGCATTTTGTGATTCTCTGAAGCCTTTAAGTAACTTTATTCATGTTTTAAGGGTGATCAGCTTTTTCCCAGCCTATAATGATTACCATATTTTTTCTTTGGGTTACGACCTTCCAATTACGATTAATATTTTTCTCTAAAGACCATAGCACAAAAAGTTCATTGATCAAGTTAGTACTTTTAAATGAAGTAGGAGAAACTCAAATTGAGCTCATCAAAGTACCAGCAGTAAAAATTTAAAATGATCAGAGCTTTTACTTATGGAATGGGGGGAGGGGGGGGGGGTTTCAGTACTTTATTTGCATATCAATGAGAAACATTTTTCTTATAGTAACAAGTTATTATTAACCAATCAAAAGCTAATCCTCAGTAATACTCCTGCAACATGGAGAGAATAACCATGTTTGGAATGTGTTAGAGTATCAGCCAGGATTTCTGAAAATAACAGATGGTGGCTGGATTAAAAGATGACAAATATCAATGGCTTGTTATATCCATGGTGAGTCAGAAGCCATCACCTGCAGTGCATACAGGTTCTTGAAACCTAAAAGAAATCCCACAGTTTGGGATAAAGACCAGATGAAGGAATATCACTGCAGCATTTTAGATTTGGACAAAATTGTTGAGTCCTCAGGTTTTCCTCTCTGGTGATATCTGAATGTCATCATTTCTGACAACACACTGGAAAGCCCCATCACTCATTAGTATTGCTCAGAAAGACTAAGAGAAATAATGAATCATGACAGGCCAATAGACACAGGATTCACAAAAGTTGTAGCCATCCTACCTAACGCACTACAATTCTTCTTCAAAACTAGGGGTGCACCGATTGTAGAGTTTTGGCCAGTCACACACCTATAAAGAGCTTGATCTGCCGATTCCAATTTTAGCTGATGACATTTTGCTCTGTCTCAAAAGTTGCTAAATATAGAGACAAAAGATGATGGATTGGCAACAGAGAGGTGACCATTGTCAACTGCACACATGCAGACATGACCTGGTGGGGGATCCATCGGTCAGCCCTCAGACAAGTCAGAGCAAAAGGGGACAGCAGCTGATGAAATTAGTTGATAAGACTGGTTTCATATGTATAGGCTGATTGCCCTTTATAAAAAATTAAGGACATCAGCATCAATTTATCAGCACACATCTACTCAAAAGAAATAATCCTGTCAAGTAAATCACATCCAACTTTCTACTTATAGTTGGAGGTACCAATTCAAATCATCTGTCCTCATGGATCCCAGCAATATGCAAATCACTAAAAGGAACAGAAGCCCAGCTAAGAAGATCCTATTACAACAAGCAACAATTGCTCAGGTTGCACAATATTCTACTCTTGAAAGAAAGATTTGCTCAGAAAACAATGCTTATAACCTCATACTTAAAGAAAGTTGTTTATCCTCAGCAGATCCAATCTATCTCTGGTATGTTTTTCAGAATGAAAAAAGCTGTGGCGTAGCACATTGAATGATGTATTGCACAAGGTACCAGTATCCTTGAAACAGAGTGGACATGAACATTGTGCTTTATTAAAAGCACAATAAATGTTTACAAGGCTGAACTGTAACACTCAAAGGTTTTACAGGTGGTTAAAAAAAAGGAAAGATAAATGTTTTCACAGCTATGTCAATATAGCTATCAAAGAAACCTCCAATGCACCTCAGTTGAAAAGTACGTGGAAGTAAGGGGTGCAGACGGGGGTGAGAGTCGCCCCCCCCCGGTGCTTTTGAAGTGAACCTGCTGACGGCAGGAATTCCAGAGAGAGCATCAATTCAGCCGAACCTTTCCTCTGTAAGCAGCTGTTTGGGGAGGAATCCTTAGGGCTGCTGTTATAATCAAAGCAAAGTGCAGAAACATGAGAAACTGTCCTGAAATAATGGTTTGCATGATGTGAAAATCTCAGGTGTAAATTTAAGTCTGTTCGTTTTCAGATAAATTACAGCTACCTTTAACTTATAGTTTGTGATCAATAATAGCCAGGGTTTACAAAATTCAATGCTTGGTCTGAGCTATGAACTGAACATAGCTCAAGAATCTTTGGTCCGGTTTAAAACCTGCGGGTAAAAGGAAGTAAAAAGAAATGTGTTTTGACTGACTCAACTTGGCTGAAAGTCTGGAACCGATATGATACACCAATTGGAAAAAAAAGCTAAAGATGGGATAAGCACGCCAAGATCTAGCACTATATTTTTTCATAAATTAAAATTTGCATCAGTTAGTGGAGCAAAATCAAAAGGTCAACAGCCTTTTTCTCACACTAAGTTTGAGGGGTTTTTTATACTTGTACAATGATCAAATCAAATTAAATTCTTTTTAACTGTTGGAGTCTTTTTCTTTCTTCTTAAAAGAAAAAAAGCTTTGTAACGTACAATTCTCCACCTACAATGTCTTCCGAGAGAAGTCAAAAGCCTTCAGCAGACCCAAGTCTTAAAAATGTTTATATACAACTTATTCTTTTATAGAGTCTTTGGAGGTTTTTTTTTTTAGTTTGATTAGGTAAGAGGGTTATCCCAAATGCAAAAAGTGAAAACTAGGACTGAAACTGAATAAATAAATAGTCCATTTCCAGCAGCCTCTTAATGTTTTATTGTAGTTAGATAATGAATTGATTATAGGGGAAAGTAAACTTTGATATCACCCTGGATTATGTTTGCCCATCTTGTAGCCCATCTCAATCAGCCAATGTTCCAACTCTGAGCTCCAACACAGATAACATTGTTCTGGGTACTTTCTCCCAAACTGCAACTGGAACAGGACACACATCTTCCTGTTACCTTGCTGAATGAATGCATCATTCAAACCAATCTACTTTTCAGACAATTTTCAACATTTGTCCGAACCCTTGATTAAGTTTGGTCAGTTTATAAAAGAAATTCCAAGATTCACCTTGCTCCAAGAAAATGGGAATTCAAAACACCATGTTTGGATTGAACAGGTGTGAAAACAGCAGTTTTAATGGAATTATTATAGTGTCATGCTGACCACAAAACATGCTGAGAAAGGACTACAGATTACTAAGCAAAGTTAGTAATTTTAAGAATCTGAAAGGCATTTTGAACTGAAGTCAGAAGATTTGACAAGCAAATTAAAATAAATCTGCATTTTTCACGTGTTGCAACATGTCTGCACTTCATTCAGACTGTGAGAGAGAAGAAATCAGAGCAAATAAGAAGACGGCTGATCTGAGCCTGTCAAAGTGCTGTGTTAGAAAGCAAAATCTCAGTTAAATCAACAAGTTACAGGGATTACGCACGAAAACAAGAGACATCATCTACATAGGTACTCCTAACTATAAAAACCAAACATTACTGCTACAAACACAGTTTTCTAATATATGGAGAGACTTTATTAAAACTACTTATGGAAACAATATAGAGCTTGAAGACTGACAATGGGCGTATAATTTTAAGTCATAATATTTTGTTGTCTTTATTAAAATGGTGAGAAAGACGGTTGAAAAGTTCATCACGAGCTGTCTAACTAGAAATCTGCCAAAATACAAACACGATGTTAATAGAGAAGATGGAATATCAAAACAGGAACAGCACTGCCATATTTTAACACGTGAACACAACATTTGTTGATAATATTTTGTAACCAACAGTGGAAACACTGTTTAAAACAGAAAAAAGAGGAATATTAATCTCAACACAAAGAGGTCTGCAAAAACCAATGTTACATTTGACAGCAAAACAACTTTTTTATTATTATTTTGTTTGTCACATTTTAGCAATATGATGCTAAATGTATTTAAAATTATTTGTTTTGGCTTGTTGAGAAATTGCATTTTCTACTTACACAGTTTTGTTGTTATTTTGTTTTTAAGGTAGCACCTGTTTAAGAGAAGCATAAAGTAGCCTTTAGATAACTCTTGTGCGTTTACCTAATTGCATATTAAGACATTCTGATTGTGTTAAATGGGCTTCATTATCACAGAAGAACTTTGTTAACTGAGAATACGACACTTTCTTTCTCTCAGTTACATCTAATCAGCAGCTGCAGAAAGAATGACACGATGAAAATTAAACCCCAAAATTTAAATATGTAACTTTGCAAAACAGCAACATATCACACATAAACTGAATCCATGCATTTGATCATTTCAGGCAAACATCTCTTTGTAGAACATCCTCCTCTGACACCTTTATAGTTTGTTACACTGATCCACCTTTTTTTCTTCTATTTCCCACAAAGCACTTAACCTGCTTACAAAGGACATTGTGCTCAATGAATTCCATTAGTGTTTATGAGACATCTGACTCCCCCGACGCAACACAAAGGCTGGTATTGTAATATTTTTGAGGAAAGAACAAAGTATTTCACAGTCCATGTCTGCGCCAGATCACAGAAAGCAGAACGGCCTTAATGAGTTTCACCTTCACAGCACTGCGTAGCCACATGAGAGCTTAACTCTCATCCTACAGAACAAAAGCAGAAGAACAGATGCACGAGGTCAGGACACAGAGAGCTGCAGATTTTTCTGCTGTGTGAGCAAGAGCTCTGAGAGACTGGGAAAAAAATACAGCCACTGATGCTGATAAGATTTGGACTAATTGAGTTGGCAGACTCTGCAAGAGCAACTCAAGCACCTTACCCCCATCAAGCTAAAGAAATATTATTTGATTATAGATCTAAATACATAAACTTACCAACATTTAATTAAATTCTGACAGCCGATCCTCAAAAGTATCAGCTGTCTTTGCATTATGAAAACAATATGATTTTAACCTCTAAACTGAATCCAACTTTTAACAAAAAGGTAAACCATCCTGCCTTTTAGAAATCTGGCCTGAACCGAGCATCTCTCATTCCCAAAACCTTCAGTCAGGAAAACTGCATGCTAGTGTACACTAGCTGCTTCAAAGCCAAAGAAAACACACACTCTGTGCGCCGTCTGGACTGGACGAACAAATCACTGAAACATCTTCACAGAGCATGTGCCCTTTGCCGTGGCAACAAGGGAAACAGCTTGACTGAAGCCCCCCAGGCAAAATTTAAACAGGATGCGAATTCAGTGTGAGCCGTGTGACAGGGAGCACAGTTACACATTATTAATGTGTTGTTTGCTTTAGCTGCTTGTTTTTGTTAGTATCATTCAAATCATCTGGTGACGTTAACATCTGGCATTAATCTTACTTTGCTTTTGCATCATTTGTCTTCAGTGCAAGCAAATACAAACTGTTACACACAGGCTTCATAGAACTGCATGGAAAACTAACCTCTGCTACACAATTGGCTGTTTTTAATCCGACTTTAAAGTATGTGTTAAATATTTTTGACAAATTTGTCAAAGGTCTTATTTACAAATATTTTAACATGGCTCAATTAAAGAGCTTCAATTTTGTTTTCCAGTAGTATAAAACAAAGCAAAACTTCAAAGTTTGGCAAGAACATGTTGCTGCTCAATAAGTGTGATAAAAGGCCATTGACCCTACAGGTGGATAACTTTTCTTGTCAAATCATGATGTTGAAAAACATAAAAGTGAAAGAACTGTTGCTAATTTTTGCCTTCGTACAAACATGCAATAATAGGAAGTTTGAACATTGACAACAAGGAACATTTTTATCATCATAAACTGGGAATTTAATGATTTCAAGTGGAATAAAATGGATTTAGAGAAAAACTGATCATACAGATTTAATTTCACTCCACCAAAGAGCTCACCTGATGATTTTGAGAACTTTAATGAGTAAAATGGTAAATAATGTGCTCAATAATTTTTTCTAGAGGTAGTAGTTTTAAATCGAGAAGTGGGGAAAAAAATCCCTTTCAAGCATGTTCCCCTTAAATGACTTTCAGATTATTTTTAGTTCTTGATCTACAAATTACAGATTAGCTCAAATTAAAAAAATGGCCAATTTTAATCTCTGGTTGATTATTCTTATTTTAACCAGTCAAATTTCTGAACAGGGTAATGTTTTAATGCCTAATAAGGCACCAGACTGTTTATCATCCAAACGGCTTATGTCTAAGCTCTGTCTTGATCAAATCTGTGAGGGTTCAAATCTACCTGCCATAACAGTCCCTGACCTTAAAATGACCCAACCAGGGGAGTGTCAACCAAAATCAACAGGTAAGGAACTTTTGTTCACGTGGCACACCTGTTCTTTTTTATATGGTTTTATTGAAGTAAATTATGCTTGTTTTAAACATCTACATCACCACCTTTTCTATTAACATGTCATTTCAAAACTTTACATCTTAAAGTCAAATTTGTATCCAAATATTCAGAAATATATAATTACACAAAACAAATTTATGCCAATGTAATCCAGTTATATAGAGACACAAAGTCTAATTCAACTAGAATTATATTATATTACAGTGAAACTCAGCTGATTACATAATCTCAAATCTGGAGACGCTTTTCTCAGTGAATACAGATTTGCAGTGGAATTAACAAAATCCATTCAAACATTCAAAAAAAATTGGCTAATTTCAATCTTTGGGTGATTGATTAATTCAACTGTTGCCAAATGACAGAGGTTGCTTTGTCTAAGGAAACTCTTATGACTGCATCAAGTTACTGACTTTACTGGCAAAAGGGAACTGACTTGTAGCGCAGGCTCTGGCCCTTCCCCCAGTGCATCGCTTAAAAAGGCTTCCTACAAACTGAAGGCAGCTTTCCTTTACAAAAACAAATTATACTTTTGCATCAGTATGAATTTTAATTCTCTGCACATAGAACAACTGGTGAAACAAAACAAATATATGTAAAATAAACAACTTGCAAATTCCTCTTACCGACTTTGGGAGTCTCCAGAGTGCGGCTCTTATGTAACCTTGTACATTATACATACATCAACAGCGGATTCGGAGCATAACTGTAAACAATGTGACATCACCTCGAAGTGTATATTTATTTCCCCAAGTAATAAAAGGCATTGTTAATGCAGAAAACATAAATGTGAAGCTTTTAGACTTACATTATAGAAACAAAAACAACATAGCTTCCACCTTGATGTTTGACTCAGTTTACCACAACGAAATCCCCAAAACACGTACAAAAGTACTCTCTGCACTTTAGCTGTGAAATAAAGAAAGCTTCCTACAAACAGAAGTCAAAAAAGACCCAATATATAATTTAATTTAGGTTTAAAAAGAGGCTAGCCCGCAGGACTCTGCGTCTTTAAGCAGAACGCTCGCTAGCTAGCGGCGTTTAGCTGCTAAGCTAGCGGCTAGCCTGTTTAAAACATTTTATTTTTTACTGAAATTTAAGTTAACAATCACTTCAAACGTAACAAAATTACATAGCAGGGTTATTTGAGAAACGACACCTTTCCCGACAGTGACTATCCTTACCTCTTGTCTTCTTTTTAGGCCCGAACCATTCTAGCTGTTGGAAAGCTCTTTTCTCTTTGTCCTTTTTCCACTTCCAGTTAGACGCAAAATGGACTCAGCTAAACAGCTAAATTACTGAAACCGAACGGACGGTTCCCATGGTTTTCTCAAACCGCAACTGCACGACAAATGGGAAGCAAAACAGGATCATGTTTTCTGTCGTTCATGTTTTTATATCTAAATAAAAGTGACTGATAGCTAAGTTAAGCAGCCAAGCAGGTACAACAGACAGGAGTGGATGGCAGCAGCCAGTGTTGCATTCACTGTCCGTCAGAAATATGTCAAACACAACCATCCTTTCAAAAAAATATTGAACAGCTTAAACATTTTTGTTATTTAAGTAAAAGAATGAGGAAAAACAGGCACCTGAAAGGAAAAATAAGAATAAAAAAATAACAATAAATCCAATCTTCAGCAGATACAAAGTATTTTAAAGGGATGAAAGCAAGAAATAGGAGAAATTGTCAAAAGATGACAAAATGTATATAAGCTATAAAATCGTACATGTGAAAAGGCTGTTAAATTAATTTTTAAAAGTATTTCCAAATAACGGTTTTAATGTCTAAGGATTATGCAATAGATGTTACCTTGTAATTTGTTTCCTTTTATTTACAATTATTTCTTCAAATTTGAATACGTCGTTGCAGGTTTTCCCTGTATTCAATGGCTACATTGAGTAAAAATCACCTTATCCAATTGAGAGAATCAGATAAACCTGTTTTGTTTACACTGAGTTCGAGGCCAGCAACTTGGGATAATTCCACTTGTACTTGAACGTAGCATTTTAGTGACGTAAAGGTTGCCCATGTTTTGACGTACAGAAGGGAATCACGCACGTCTCATTGTTCCCTGCTGGTCATCTGAGAGCTTGTTATTTAACCATAAAGGTGAATGATCTATTCCGATTATTACCCTCTTTTTTTAAAATAAATGAAAGGATAAATAAATAAATAAATAAATAAATAAATAAATAAATAAATAAATACAAATGCGCATCCATATGCATCATTCCGTTCTGCATATAGTTATGCAATATGGATGTTTATTTTGCAAGAACCTGGTGAGTCTATGCTAGCTTTGTGAGTAATTGAAATCTTTGAAAGCAGCAAAGCAATACCTATGAATTCTTTTCACAAACCTGTTAATATCACTTCCTCTGACTATGTAAGAAATACATTTTGATGACAAGAAGAAAAAAAACTACAATCAAATCAGTAGTTTTTGTTTTTATTCAAATCAGATTTGAGTTAATTTAAAAATAACCATTCACATGGAGTTTTATCTTTTAATCAGTGAACATTCCCCCAGGGTGGTGAGCAACCAAAAGGTTTTGAACCAGGGGTGTCTCAGCTCTGAATAGAGGACCAGTTCACTGGAGGTCATTCACTGCCGTCGACCTCTTGGCCCCAAAATGATTCTATAGCCTCAAAGGCTGACCTCCTCCACACCAAACACACTTTAAAGATTTGCCAGCACCATGACCAGATCAAATCAAGATGAAAAGGGAATATATTTCTATGCTTCATTTAAATACCCAAAGGAGTTTTTGCTTCAGATGGAAGAAAAATGTTTTAACACAGGTCCATGCTATGTTCTTTGAACCTTTCCATAATTTGCCTGGTCATAATCACAACCTTCCATTGATTTGGTAGAAATTTTCTAAGATAGAATAATACAAAGTAGAGCATGATTATTGTCAATGCTGTTGTTTTTTCTTAATTAAAAATCTTACTTTAGATCTCTGGAGTATTTGGACTTGATAAAGGTCCATACAAGAATAAGCCATTTTCTATTTTTTCAGGTTCTTATTTATAAGATGTTCACTTATTTTCACTGTATATATATATATATATATATATATGTATATATATATATATATAGAGAGAGAGGTTCTGCTCTGTCCTATATGCTGCTGTTACAATGTAAATTTCTCCACTGCGGGATTAATAAAGGAATCTCTTATCTTATAATAAATCATGTTATTTTCCCTCCCGTTCGGTTACAGACTGCATTTTGATAGAGAAACTTGATACAATTTGTTGACATTTGTGGCTATTATGTGAAAAAAATTGACAAGGTTAAAAGGGTAGGAATACTTTTGAAAGACACTATTTGTAAGCACAAACAATAATAAGCCACGTCTAATTATTAGTAAGAAAAAAATATGTTTACAGTAGGAATATTTATTTTGTTCAGCCTACACTATAATCTTAAAGTTTATTCAAACAGGTTGACAGGTTGTACAGAACCTGGTCATCTGGAAACACTAAGTACAAAAATTTAAAAAAATGAACTCGGATAATTATGTTCCTCTTGACAGGTTTTAAAGTTTATTTTCTTGCTAGAAATACAAACATTAGAAAATGTCTCAGCTGCAGAAGTAACAGCAGAAAAGCGCTTAAAACTCAGGGGGAATCAAAGCTCAGGACTAGCCCACCCTCCATAGCCCACCTCTGTAATCTTCAACCAGCTGGGGTTTGCTTTTAGAAAAAGAACATTTATTTGAAACACTGAGTATCGTCAAGAAATTTCTCCTTAATTCCCAACATGTTCATTTCTTCTTTTTCTTCTTTTTTGGAGGTCCCTCGTCTGAATCGCTGCTGCTTTCCGAGTCTGAGCTCCCTGAGGAAGGAGATGAGGAGGAGGAGGAAGAAGAGGAGGAAGAGCTGTCGCTGTCTGAAGAGGAGCTGGACGAGTCGCTGCTGTCTGATGAGTCACTGGACGAGTCGTCCGAGTCGCTGCTGCTGTCGTTGCTCAAGTCTTTTGCCCTGAGAGTAAGAAGTAGAGCACAAACGTAACTGTACCTGTTGTATTCACTGGAATTTTCTATGGACTCTCATCACTCTTGTATTAAATTAAAAAGAGCTGGACAGCGGTGAAAAAGTTTAACCTTCCTAAATGTTACAGTTGTTCTGATAAATTTGTAGTTGGCAAACAGTACAATCTACAATCACTTTAAAAATATGAAACAAAAACAGTTATATATGTTTTGTCTTTAGTAAATAATCTAATATGCAACTATGACTTATTTCAGCCATTTTGATGGTCAGATGTGTGTTTTGATGATGAACAGACTGCCAACAACAGTCTATGTCAGAGAAATAAAAGCTGGACCAAACGTTCTACACAGAAATGTGTTGCTTCTTTCCAGCAACAATATAGGAAAATTATATTCCAGCTTTCTGGGACTACATGTTATGACTCTTGTGTTTGGAGACACAATGAACAGCAAGAGCAAAGAAAAAACAAAATAGATCACTGAAGTAAAACTTTCAAAGACATAATCAATAAAGTGAAGAAAGCGGTATTTGCTCTGCATTTAAAAGTGTTGAACAGTGTGATATTCTGAAAATGTCTAGTAGATCTTTTTAAGCAGTTGTTTTGGGCTCTAGGTCTGCATGAAGCATAACATGTTTAAAACAGAGCACACAAATGTTGGAGAGGTAATTACGGCATGTTTAATTTAACTAGCCCAGTTTAGTTGTTCTGCTTCTAAATAAGCAATAATAGCATAACAATTTTCAACTAATTCGCAATTAGGTCTAAATGAGCTAAAAAAAACAAAATCAGAACATAGAATTAATGTAAACCCTTTAAAAATGGTTTGCTTTATCCATCAACATGTATTAAAAAGCAAGATTGCAAACAATGACTTCTTCTATTGGCATTCATGAAAGCAGAGACAGAAATAATGATCTGGATTCCTACAGACCAAAACTTAAAGCATTGCCATTATTATAATTCTCCACTAGAGTGCGCTGTGGAGTCATAATTTTTTAAACAATTGATTTGATTTTTAAGGTTAGAAGCAAGAGTATATGTTTCAATAGAATAAAGCAAGTGTAACCTTTAAGTTTGATTTAAGATTTGCACATTACTTGCTCAAATGATCCTGTCAGCTGATGAACATGAGAATTCACATTTTTTATCACAGAAAGATGAAGCATTAATTACAAATGGGTCATCACTGATGTAGAGGTGCAGCGTGTTACTCAATATACAAAGGCTTTAGCTCTACACAGCAGTCCAAGGGTTCAATCCCTGACCTTTAAACCTTACACATGTCTTCCCACTTCTTTCTCTGCTAATCTCCTGTATGATTAATGTACATAAATGACACAAGTGCCACTGAAATATTTCACCATTGAAAACAAAAATTAAAAAAATTACAAATGTACTCCTCCCTCCTGTTTAGATCTGACCATTTGGACCTTAAGTATTTCTTTTACAAGCAAATTGAGGTGTCTGCATCTACCTTATCTTTGTCTGTAAGAGAAATTATTTAAGGAAATAAATAAAAATGAATTCCATGAGTACATATGCTTTTTCAAACACTTAACAAGCTTAAATTAAAATAAAGAAAAAAATTAACTTACTTCTTTTTGATTTTCTTTTCAGTGGAGCTTTCTCCTCCTGGTCTGCTAACAGGAAAAATGGCAATGACAATGAATGCATTAAAATATATTTGTGTGCACCTGTATCATTTTATAAAACATTTGAATTGGAATTGAAACAGACCAATAAATGGCAACCAAATCCAAATAGTAAAATCTTACACTGGTCCAAAATAAACAGACATTTGCTGGATAGTATATACTTTTATTGAATTATCACATAGAATGATCACTGCAAAGTTCTACAGTGAGGCTTTTAGTGCACAAAGGAAGAATATCCCGGAGCATAAATTGATGAAGCCTTTACCCTGTGATGCTGAGAGGTTTGTTTTCATTTTCCTTCAGCTTCTTCTTCATCTCCACTGTTCTTGATGGTCTGTGCAAATATTTTCGTTTCCCGGTGCACTCATATGTCCAGTGTCCCATCTCCAAGCACTTCTGGCATCGAACATGTTGTTTGTTTGCCTCCCTGTAGACAGAGAAAAAAGAGACAAATATTCTTTAAATTAGATAGTAGGTAACTAGAACATGTGCATTATTTTAATTTAAGTTAGTAATTTTTATGACATTTTTAAATATATCTTTTTTATTTTTATAGAAACATTTATTTATGTTTTAGAAACAGTTTTTAATCCAAGAGCAATCATGGCTAAATTCATTATGAAATCTTGCATCCTTTCCCTTTGTGCATCATCTTATTTGTATCAGTGGCCTTTTATATAATTTGTATCATTTATAATTTCATGCTGGTCTTTTTAACTAATATACCACACACTGACTAAACTGCACCCTTTTAATTGAATTGTTCTTTTGTAAAATATGACTAAAGTTTTTTTTTTGCCTGATTGAAGATCTACAGACTTCATTGGAAAGAGAAATGAAGTCTGTAGATCTTCATGTTTTAAATAAACATTTTTTCACATTAATGTACTGGTTTGGTATAGCTATAAAATAACATTCCATGAAAAATATTTCTTTGCCACAGTTACTACATGCTACTCCCGATACAAATTCCACATCTGACCTATAAGACTAAATAAGCGCCTCAGCACAAATAATAGATCTTGTAAACAGAAGCAGCGAAGAATCTGCGCTCCCCGTTTTCTCTGCTGTAGTCAGTACTTGACTTTCTGCGTGTAAGATGGCGTCTAACGACCTACATTTTGTTGGTGTTAAAAATACAGAAAGCTCAGTTCACAAACTGTACAAGAATTTCACCGTTACTTCCAAATATACAGAATATACTTACGCTTGTCTCCTCGCAATTATTCTGTGCATGGGAGTCGCCATGTTGCCAGGTTTAGCTTCTTCTTCGTTTCTACCGTTAAAGTCTACAACAGCAACAGCGCCTCCTGGAGTCGCAACATGATCATGACACCTCCGTCTTGGTTTTTTTCATTGGCAGTTGCCACGATATAGAATATGGCTCAAAATGTCTTCATTTATATACTAGTAATCAACTTTAAAAAAAAAAAAAAGATAAAAAAAGTACTTTTTGGGTTTGAATTTCTCTATTTAATAAATGAAACATTTCTTTATTTTTTAAATAAATTTGTTCAATATTAAAATCCTTCTTATTCATTTTGAATAATGAACTGTTAGTCCTCTTGTTGCCCTTTTTGCTTCCCTATCTGCTGTTTTGTTTGCCTTAATCCAAATATGTGTTGGAACTTAAATAAATCGCAACATTTGTATCCTAAATAATGATTATTTACTGCAAGCTTTGTACCATGAACAAGATGCAAAAGTTAAAGTATCTGCAAGCTACTGGTACAACTAAATAATGATTATTGTATTTCTAATAAAAATTCCGGTTCATTATTTGATTTAATATAGGCTATTAAAAACTGGCTATAGTGCAGAACTGGACTCTGAACAAATTATTTTTTAACCTTTTTGTAGTTTTTAAGGTCTTGTTTCTTCTATCCATTGTACTGCTAATAATGAAGCTAATTTCAATAATTTCAACTTTTTAGATCATCAGCCCACATAGACTAATACTTTATATTCTAACAAGAGTAAAAGCAACCTTACTGTTTCCGCATGATGTAAGTGGTCTTATGCTTGAATTATTGTGGAATAAAATCAGTTGACTTCTGATTACAATTTTGAGCTCAAATTCTAACAAGAATTAAATTAAGAATCATGCCTGTTTGTTTTAGGGATTGCCTGAAGATATAGGATTTAATTTACACTAAATATAAAATAATAATTCATATTTTTCACATCTCCAAATTCTGTTGTAATTTAAGCCATATACTACATTAAGAATTATGTAAAAAAACTGCGCAAAAGTCTCAGGATCTATCTCAAAAAAGCTAGAGAGTTGGAGAAACGTCTCTCACATGGTTATAGAAAAATCCAGAGACGTCTGGATAATGCACATCTCGCGAGAATTACCGGCGAGAGCGCGAGAAGGCTGTTAAACCACCTTGCTGCTAAGGGTTGCCAGTTGCAGATCAGGGACACCGGCAACACGGTGTGGATTAAGAAGAGTACTATCTCTTTTTAACGGAGAGCAATACAACAACTCTATTAGGATTTTTGTACTCTTTAAGGTTTAAATAAACATTAACCTTACTTTAAGTTCTGCTGCAGACAACCTTACAGCCAGGAGACGGGCGTATTGTAGAAGATGTCAGTGGTGGGATTTGACTTGGGTTTTCAGAGCTGCTATGTAGCTGTAGCCCGAGCTGGAGGAATTGAGACAGTTGCTAACGAATACAGCGACAGATGTACGCCGTAAGTATTAAACAGCCAATTTTATACGTTAAAATTCTGAAATGGTAGCCTTGTTGGTTGTCTTATCATTTTTTGTGTGTTTTCTTCACAATAAAGTCGGATTTGAAACCCATTTGCCGAACTTTCATACACGTCCGTGTGTGATCAATCAAACTTAATTTCACTGTTGTGTTACAGTAAGATGTATTTGTTTGTGAGCTTGAGTCTTAACTGCAACCAAAGGGGTATGTTGATTGTATATCCAACGTATATATATTAAAACATTTACCACCGGAGCTACAATTGTAAGCTAGACGGCTAAACACATCAGTTTTATTAACGGTACTGACTGTTGGAAAACGTGTTGTAGTTACCTGATGACCCCGCGCAGGCGGTGCTTCCGTCTGTAGTTCTAATTGTCTTACATGCAGTGAAGGCCTAAACTCCGGTGTGTCCCGTGTGACAAAACGTGCGTCTTGCGTGAAGGGTTTGTTCGATGACGACACCAGTCGAGCTTTTGGTGGAATATTCTAGCAATTATTATGTCCTCCGAAAATGTAGTGATTAACTTTTCTTAAGTATTTTCTTAACTACAACAAAAAACAATGAAAAACAATACTAAGATGTATTTGATGCAATTCAATGCATTTATTTGAAATGGGAGAATCGATGTATAATTGTTTATAAACTATAGACTTAATATACTATTGACTATACTATACTATTGACTATACTATAGACTATACTACTATAGACAATAGTAAGATGTATTTGATGCAATTCAATGCATTTATTTGAAATAGGAGAAACAATGTATAATTGTTAGTGGACTATAGACTATACTATACTATACTATTGACTATACTTGTACTATACTATACTATTGACTATACTACTATAGACATTAGTATAGTGCATCAAATACTAAGATGTATTTGATGCAATTCAATTCATTTTATTTAAAATTGGAGAAACAATGCATCATTGTTAATGGACTATTTTCTATAATAGAAAATAGGGAATTTATATTGCATCTTGTTCAAAATATACATTTTGCTGATTTTGTCTTTATTGAGTAACACAAATATACATATGATATTAGTTGATTAATTAGTCTTACCAAACATAGCCTTTATAATGCAGTACCTGAGTAAGAGTGAGCAGTCCTTCAGTTTTCCGCTCCACAGCTAAGTGTTTCTTTTTGGCCTGTAAATAGTTCCAAATAAGCCACACCTGGTAAACATGGCAGTAACAGCTTCCTGTGAGCAGAGGAGGTAGGGTTAAGGCAGCACTGCTTTACTTCCCACTCAGTACATTTAAGAAGAAACCTTTTGATTGGTATGATGTAACATTTAAGTTTGTGACTGTTATGGTTTAAAACCTTGATAAACCATTAAGTGTCTTTGTGAAACACATGGTACATGTGCCTAAAACCAAAAATGTTCTCTCTTTTGATAACATATTGTGAATATAAACATATTTATCCTAAAATCTATTTGCATACTATATAATTTCGAAGTGCCACTTTTTAAAATTTGGCAGACGATACTAGATATCAAGAATGGCTATCAGTGTAACCTAAAAAGAAAGAAAGTGGGTTTTAACTAAAGGAAAGTTTGGTGTTTTTACACTTTGAAAAGGATTGTTGTAGTTGTGTTTGTGTGTGGGTTGAGCCTTGGCTCATGAGTTTTTGTGTAGGCGTGTCAAGATATTGTGTAGTAACATCTGGCAACTAACTTTACCTTTGCTTTACTTGTAGTTACAAACTGAAAGTCTACTTGGATAAACTCCAATTGCTTCATTATAATACTCAAATTCACATTTTATTAATTTCCCCCCCAGGTCATTTGTGTCATTTGGTCCAAGAAATCGATCAATTGGAGCAGCTGCAAAAAGCCAGGTATATATCGATTCTTCCAAATTATATGCATTAGATTTTACATTTTTTGCCTAAAAATACAAAACTGTATTTTAAAAAGTGAATGTTTTCAAACTTTTTTTTCCTGCTCAATCATCATGTCCAGGTGGTGACCAACTGTAAGAACACAGTGCAAGGCTTCAAGCGTTTCCATGGCAGGGCGTTCTCAGACCCAATTGTTCAGGCAGCCAAGTCCAACCTGGTGTACGACTTGGCACAGATGCCTTCAGGAGCCACCGGTATAAAGGTGAGGTTAGCCCCTATTTTGTTGTTCTAATAGTGAGGGTTAAAGGTCAAGTGATGTTGGATTTTATTTGTGGTATATGCCCAATATTTAACAACCCAGAAAACTGATTTGTTTATTTTATTTTTTTTCCTCTGGGGTCTTTTTTGTAAAGTGTCCTTTTTTGTCATTGGTCAATGTTAGATTTATAAAAATGCAGGCATAACAATCGTCTGTTAGATATGTTTTACGTATAGTCTGTTCCTATTATGAATTTATTCAAAGCATGATGCTTTTTTTGTAAAATAAACTCATCTTATTGTTAGGTAGAATATTTGTTCTGATTCTGTGTTACTTAACAGTTTAAATAACTGTTGAATTACACAATTTCCTCTTGAGTTCATAAATGATGATGCCAGCTAGTCCAGCAGGACATCACTCATATATAAAGTTTTATTTATATATATATGAACAAATTTTATATATATATATATATATATATATATATATATATATATATGAACAAATTTTACACTTCGTGTGTAAGGTTGCTGACTTTTCTGTTTAGAAAAGGGTAATTTATTGAAAATATCCTGTTTCAGGTGCTGTACATGGAGGAAGAGAAAGTATTCAGCGTGGAGCAGATAACCGGGATGCTGCTGACCAAGCTGAAGGAGACGGCTGAAAGTGCACTGAAGAAGCCAGTTGTTGACTGCGTCATCTCGGTATCAACATCTCTGAATTTTAGGAGATTTTAGGACTCTGTATTACAGTCTTTTTTCATAATTTCTTAAAGAGTTCCAACGTGACGTCATTTTTTTTTATCTTTAGCACTTTAAATTGCTTATTAAACCTGAACTCATCATTTATGCTTGTTGCCATCATGTCTCTTGATGGGTTCATTTATAGATATGTACCTGTGTACATATATATAAAAAGTGGGTTGTCACCTGTTCATGTGACATTAGAGCGTTAGCCTCCTCACCAGATGCCTGTGTCTGAAAGCTGCATTTCCTCGTTTGCACCCAGTCGGTAAAGAGTGGGACGTGTGTGTTGAGCTCAGCATGAGAGCACAAATAGCAGCCGTTATGTAATGTTATAGATGTAGCACAGAGGGGCTGCGACTTGTACCAAAGCTAAATTTATAGGTGACATCAGGCCCTGTTGATAGAGGACATGTTACTCGTGCTGTGGCCTGTCTCTAAATTTAGCTTTTGAACTTTTCAACATTGGGACGTTTTGTTTTGGCGTCCCAACTTGCTAAAATAGTGACACTATCCGGACAGTGGTCTCTATCTGAGCTGATCCCAGATGATACTGGGATCATCTTTCTATCCCAGTATCAAAAGATAAATAAAATATTTTTTTTGGTTTTTAATTTATAAACATCCATGCATCATTTTTCACATTATGTGAATATATGTGTAAACTAAATATTTTCTGTTCCTCATCTCAGGTACCAAGCTATTACACTGACGCGGAGAGGAGGTCGGTCATGGATGCAGCTCAGATCGCAGGCCTCAACTGTCTGCGATTAATGAATGAGACCACAGCAGGTACACATGACATCTGAAACGGTTTGACACTCCATTTTAGCTGCTTATTCTGCAACACGAGACAATATCTGTGAAATTTGATGCAAGACATTTTTTTCAGCAGGGGCAGAGTGTTGGTTAAACCTATTTGACTTTTTCTATTCAGAAAAATGTATTTAAGAACTTCATAAAAATTCCTGTGTTGTTTTATTTCTGTATATTTATTCCATTTGTTTGTTCTGTTCCAGTGTCTCTGGCTTATGGAATCTATAAACAGGATCTTCCAGCTCCGGAGGAGAGGCCCAGGATAGTGGTGTTTGTGGATCTGGGCCACTCTGGTTACCAGGTATCCGTTTGTGCCTTTAACAAAGGAAAGCTCAAGGTAAGTTGAGAACTTTTTAGTGGTTTTGTATAGATACTAATGTTGGTAGTTGTGCTACCATGTGCTGCTGCTTCAGCTTTTGTTACACTAACTCAATAACTTCAGAGACAAATTAATTAGATTAGAAGAAAATAAAGTTCTACTAGTTATTTTACTGTTGATTACTTTCGATATTTACCTTTTTTTTTCTTTCTGTAAGATTCTGGCTGCAGCTTTTGATTCCGACCTTGGTGGGAAGGACTTTGACGACATCCTGGTGAACCACTTCTGCGAAGAGTTTGCGAAGAAATACAAACTGGATGTGAGGTCCAAGCCTCGAGCTTTAGTGCGTCTTTACCAGGAGTGTGAGAAGCTGAAGAAGCTGATGAGTGCCAACTCCTCTGACCTGCCTCTCAACATTGAATGCTTCATGAACGACATTGATGTTTCCAGCAAACTGAACAGGTGAGATTTATGTTTATACATAATCAATAAAACCTGACCAAAGACTTTAATGTGTTTTATTTGATTTATTTTCCTTTTTTTGTGTAATAAATTAACCCAGAAAAGGATTCACTGTTTTTAACATTTTCTCAAAATAAAAATCTGGAAAATTTTTTATGGCATTTATATTCTGCTCCTCTTAGGCTGGTTTACCTAAAAAATGCTTTCAAAAGTCAGTTTATTGTTATTGTTCAGGTATTTTTTATGCCCTACAAATGAAATACAACGAAGTCTGCAGGTCTAACATTACAAAATATATTTTAAAGACTTGCATCAGTCTGCCGGTCCTGTGCCTTTTTTCTTCTTTTTTTTTAGAGTGCGTATGTTTGTGTTGCTAAGCTGTATCTATTAATAATTTATGACATGTTCACAGAGGTCAGTTTGAAGAAATGTGTGCTGGGCTGCTGGCCAAAGTTGAGGGTCCCCTGCGCAGCGTCATGGAACAGAGCAGTGAGTATATATGACTTTAATAACTACTGGTCTATCCTCACCACCATGTGTAAACACATAAAGTCGGTATAAAGTAATAAAGTAATTTGAGGCAAAGGATTCTTCTAGTAATTTCCTCTTATCTATTAATATCTTATGGCTCCTGCCTCACCTGACTGAATCATGAACAGTTTACACAATGCGAAGCGCAACACTTGTGGCTGTTTTTAATCCAACAGCATTTGATAGTGAAGTTGTGACTTTGTAACCTTAACAAGTAGGGACTAATTGATCGTCTCGTTCTGCTTCCAGAGCTGAAAAAGGAAGACATCTACGCCGTGGAGATTGTGGGCGGAGCCACCAGAATTCCAGCTATCAAGGAGCGGATCTGCAAATTCTTCGGCAAAGAGCTGAGCACCACCATCAATGCAGATGAGGCGGTGGCCCGGGGCTGTGCTCTGCAGGTACGGCTCACACATTTAAGTTCTCCACAGTTTAGTTAGTTTCTCACACAGCACATTAAGTGCCGGTTGGTTCTGGGGAATATGATGCTTTATTATTCTTTAAAAGCCAGAAATAAAAGGATTTCAGTTTGCTATTTATAATCAATCAATCAATCAAATTTTATTTGTATAGCACATTTCGGCAGCAAGGCATTTCAAAGTGCTTTACATAATTAAAATAAAAACAGCATGTGACATTGACAATGAGTATCTTATGCACTAAAGCCTACTTTAGTTGTCGAATACCCTCTGAATTGAAGGTTGAGACTTTGCTGATGAACATTCAAGTTTAGTAGGAAGACACCCACAGTTTTACTGTAAGAGCTGGAAATATATCCACAGAAAAAACAGTGTCAGCTCAAAGACCACGCTCTTACAACCATTAACATTCACATCTTAAAAATAATGTTTACAGCTTAAAATATGCCTGTGATCTAAAGACAACTCCATATTTACTATACATAAAACATATGCACAGATTCAATATTGAAAATGTACATATTTACAAAATAAACATACCTGATGCCTCTATTGAGGGGGTTACTTAGTAACAAGATACATTGTATAAATGACTGTCTTGTATCTTTTGTTAAGTTGCAGTTTGTTAACATACAAACTGGAAGTGGTCACTTCAAAATAAAAGCGTGAAGGTGATGAGCACAAAAGAAGAAGATACAAACAAATAAAGACCTGAATTCAGAGTTATTGACATTAAGTGACTATTGATTTCTTATTGTTTTTTTTTTCTTTCAGTGTGCCATTTTGTCGCCTGCTTTCAAAGTGAGAGAGTTCTCCATCACGGATGTTGTTCCGTACTCTATTTCCCTAAAGTGGAATTCAGCTGCAGAGGACGGACTGAGGTGAGAATACATTCATGGTCATAAGATAATACAGTGTTCTGAGCTAAGCTTCTGTTAATAGTTAAGCTAAGTTTGGATGAAGGTGAATACACTTTGTAATTGCTAAGTGAATACTTGCATCTCACTTGTATCTCTCTACCTTTTTTCTAGTGACTGTGAGGTTTTCCCAAAGAACCATGCAGCTCCCTTCTCCAAAGTGCTGACTTTTTATCGGAAAGAGCCCTTCATGCTGGAAGCCTATTACAATAATATGAAGGAGCTAAACTACCCTAAAGCAACCATAGGTACTAGAGGATGCACATTAGGCCAACTTTCATGCAGTTTTTATTTTGAGTCTTTATGTTGTGTTTTCTACCCTACTTGGGCATTGTGACATCATCCCTCTGTCTTTCAGGTGAGTTTCTGATCCAGAATGTGGTTCCTAGGGCATCAGGCGAGAGCTCCAAGGTGAAAGTGAAGGTGCGCGTCAATGTTCACGGTGTGTTCAGTGTCTCAAGCGCGGCTCTGGTAGAAGTCATAAAAGACGTGGAGGGAGAGGAGCCGATGGAGACGGACCAAGCAGTGAAGGAAGAGGAGGTATGTATCTGCTTTGGATACAAGTAACAAAACCTAGCAGTCAGGCAGAAAGAGTAGAAACTAAGGTTATAAATAAAACAATTTTGAGATCTTTTCTCAATTTTTACTAACAAGTAGTTTGTATTCTTTCATTTCCACCTCAGTTCTTACTCCCTTTAAAACTGTTGTGAATTGAAAAGAAAGGTGATTTGAAATATTTCTGTTTTGTATCTTTGGAAAAGCAACCTTTGCTGATAAATCTCAAACTTGAAAAGAAGCAAAAACCTGCATGATCTGGTCTAAACGAGTAAAACTGGAACAAATGAATTGATGAGAAATTCTGAAAAAAAAACATCTACAAGGTGTTATCTTAATACATTTCCTTTATATGCTTTCTTTTGCTACCATGCAATAGAGCAAAATGCAAGTGGACCATGAAGATCAGAAATCCCAGGCTGGAGATAACGAAGACAAGAAATCAGAGGCGGAAGAAATGGAGGTAACCTTGTGCTGGGCGATAGGACAGTATTCATGCTGCTCTGTTGTGTGTGAAGCAGAAACACACTTACAGACTGGTCCTCTGTAAGTGTAGCTGCTCCTGATGTCTTTGTAATTAATACAAGTTACAAAAGACAAGAAAAGATGGACAAATTCAAGTGTGCATTAGATCAAATCCTTTTATATAAAGGAAAAATGTGTCTTTGCCAAGATATCAACAATAAACTAAAAACACACTGGTGCAGTATTAAAACAAATGTCCTATGTTGCTAGAGTAAATAAAACACATCAGTTCTAGTTTTTAAAAAATATATAGAAACTCGTAGTAAACAAAACTAAATAATCTGATCCTAAATGTCAGGACCCATTCAAGGTATTTCTAAGTAATCTCCATCAGAGCCTCTAACTAAACTAAACTCTTGCAGAACCAGTGTTCATGATCAACATTTGCTAAATGTAATTACAGCTTATACACATTATTTTGTTACTTAAATGAATCTGAGTCGCAGTCTAAGTGTTTTTATCCTTTATGATGACATGTAAAGTAAAAGAGAAACTATATTGGCTGCTTCAGTTCTGTCTGTCAGTGACAGGCTCAGATAAACCTCGACTCCACATGAAAATATTGCTAGGCGGGAGTTAAAAGCTGTATGAATTAAATCACACACAACTTTATTGTGTTCAAAATGACACTGGTTTACAATTCAAGTGGGAACACAATCACAATATTACAAGAATTTTTATTTCATCGCTCTTCCAGAGCCTAATCCTAAATGACACAAAATCTAAATCTTTTTGTTTGTTTGAAACTTTCCATCCATATCGCCCAGCACTAGGTACCTAGTGGAGGAGCCATTTTCTTTACACCCTTGTCCCTCAGTGAGGTCAGGAGGGTTGCTGGTTCCTCTCCAGCTAACGTTCCGGGCGAGAGGCGGGTCACCTGGACAGGTCACCAGTCAGTCACAGGGCAACACAGAGACACACAGGACAAATAACCATGCACACATATTCACACCACACACATTCACACCTAAGGGCAATTTAGACAGACCAATTAACCTAACAGTCATGTTTTTGGACTGTGGGAGGAAACCGGAGCACCTGGAGAAAACCCACCATGCACAGGGAGAACATGCAGAAAGACCGGTGCCGGGAATTGAACCCAGAACCTTCTTGCTGCAAGGCAACAGTGCTACCTTATTTATTTATTTATTTATTCTTTTCTAATTTTCTAGTTACAATTTTGTACTTGATGGTTAGCATGGGGTTTATGGAAATGCTTAAAAAATTAAAGCTGCATATTTAGGACTTGCAATATTGAAATATGTTCCGTTTTCCACTTTACTTTTAATATTTTTATTGTTTCTTTACAGTTAAAATGTTCAAGTATCACATTGTTTCATAAAATGACAGAAGATCTGGAAACTGTTTCCTCAAATTGTATGACTCAAGTTGTTCCTCACAAAGATATATTTTTTATGTTTGGTTAGTTTCAGAAGCTCTAAAATGATGGTGAATTGATAAAAAGTTTCTAATTTCTACATAAAATTGATGCATTTACTTGGAAAAGAACGAAAATCAGGTTAAAGCAACAAAAACGTGATGTTCTGAAGGTTTGGGGATCGTTTAAACTACAGGTTACACTTTGATTTTTTTACTCAGTGATGTGCAAAGTTTGCTGAAACAAGCTTTAAAGTTTCCACATAACATTAATAATGATGAGGTTACATTACAAATTAGATTTTCTAAATATATTTAACAGTTTTCATTTTTCCAGACATCACCAGAGGATGTCAAGGAAGAGAAGAAGAATGACCAGCCTCCTCAAGCCAAGAAACCCAAAGTAAAAACAAAGACTGTGGATCTGCCCATAGAGGGCAAACTGCAATGGCAGCTGCCTGTTGAAGAACTTAATACATTTGTGGAGAATGAGGTAATGTCCTAAAACATCACCAGGAATGTTCGGCATGCACACACACAAAAAAAGAGTCTCAGATATGTTTTCTGTTACTGTACTTGATTGAGATTTAAAAGCCATGATCACTTGATTTGATTGCTATGAATTACAGTAGAGCTCTATGTTACCTGATGTGGTGCTTAACCGTTTACTGTTGTTTTTAAGTAAAGTGATCTGACCTTCGCTGTGCCTCATGTAGGGGAAGATGATCATGCAGGACAAGCTTGAGAAGGAGAGAAACGATGCAAAAAACAACGTTGAAGAATACGTGTATGAAATGAGGGACAAACTCCACGGGTCACTGGAGAAGTTTGTGAATGAGGCTGTAAGTTCATCATTGGACTCAAATATTGCCTCTCAGCTGTATGTTTATTTTTGACATCTGGGTATAAATGTAATACTCTGTCTTGCGTTCACGTTTTTCTGGTTTGTTTTGAAATATTAGGATCGTGACGCGTTCTCATTAAAACTGGAGGACACGGAAACCTGGTTGTATGAAGACGGAGAGGACCAACAGAAACAGGTTTACATTGACAAACTAGCGGAACTGAAGGTGAGTCTTTTGAAGAGCTGACAAAGTTCAAATTTAAAAAGGAACTGAATGGGTTAATCACATACAGACTGAAGCCTGTCTTCTGGGTAATGGGTACTAGTGACTGAAACAAACACTTTAGATGAAACACCATTTGTCTGACATTCTGCAGTTTATACTAACAATAAAACTTTCTTTGCTACCAGAATTACTTGTTGATGTACTTCTGAATGTTTAATGCTTATTTGCATTAAAGTTATGAGAAATGAAGTAGATTCTACATTACGGCATATCAATCAGACCTGTTCATAAAATATGTTTAGAAAATTTAGAGCAATTTTGAATCATATAAATAAACTACATTAAATTGCATAAAATGAATGAATGCATTTAATCCCAAAGTGTGTACAAAATGTTCCACCTGCCTGTTTGACTTCACCTGTGGTCAGGATGAAATATGTCTTGTAGCAAGCGACCCATCATACGTGAAGAAGTTGAACGAATCAAAACTTAGAAAAGTACAAAATTGATTTGGAGAGGATGAATATTTTTTGATCCGCCTTTTTTTCTGCAGAAATTCGGTCAGCCCATTCGCGACAGATATCTGGAAGCTGAAGAGAGACCAAAAGCATTTGAGGAGCTTGGCAGACAGATACAGATGTACATGAAGATCGTTGAGTCTTACAAGGCAAAGGTAATAATATCTGTACTTTTAAAATGGAATTGCTATTAACAAATGTAAGTTTTGTTGAAATAGTGTAAACAGCTGTTAAATGTTTCTGTGTTTTACAGGAAGAGCAGTATGACCACCTGGATGAGCTGGCGGTGACTCAGGTGGATCAGCAGGTCAAAGAGGCCATGGCCTGGATGAATACCAAAATGAACCAGCAGAACAGCCAGAACCTCACAGTGGACCCAGTGGTCAAAGTAGGAGAAATCAAGGCCAAGACAAAGGTACTTGGAGACAGATGCACAAGTCTTTTCCGACTTGTTTTCATAGAAAGGTAGCCTTAAGATCCACTTGCTTACTTTGATCTTTTCATCCCCTAGGAGCTTTATGCATCCTGCAATCCAGTGGTAACTAAACCGAAGCCCAAGGTGGAGCCTCCTAAGGAGGAGAAAACGGAGAACGGTCCAGTCAATGGACAGGCTGAACCAGAAAGCCCGCCTGGAAACCCAGATAAAACAAAACCAACAGCCACACAGCAGGAAACGGCAGAAAACAAGCTCCCTGAAATGGACATTGACTAAACTTTTGCTGCTGCCAACGTTTGAGTTTCCCATCCATTTGTACTGCTTCTCACCTTGTTCAGCCCTTTTCTTCTGAGTTAATTCTTAATGACATGGTAGCTTCTTTTGGAGATGCAGACAACATGGTCCTCTATCAGTGCTATTCGTCAGACTGCCTTCACGGCATGTGCTTTCTTATATCTTTGAATACAGAAATATTGCATAATAATAATAATATTGAAATGACTTCCTGACGGCGGGGAAGTTGAGTGTGGGTTGCTAGCTTAGTTTGTGCTGCTTTGATGATCGTTTAGCTTTTCCTCAAGACCTTTAAGCTAAGAATGTCAGCAAAGTTGAAATTGTAAAATATTGTTTAAATAAGGTATCCAATGCGTTGGTGGAAGGGCGTAAATAGTTTAAAGTTGTAATGTCATCTTGCAGGGCGGGATTTAATTTTGTTTTGGGGTTTTTTCACCACAAACACTTCTAACTCCTTGGTTATGATGTATTTAGTTCAAAGACATTTTCTTCTCTTGTATTGTATGTTGGATTTAGATACTAAGAGTTACTGTCATGCAGTATTTCACTGTTCTGCTTTTCTCATTCAAAAGCAAATGATCTTTTTGTTCTCTGGTAGCCTTGTTTTATTTTATTTTCTACTGGACAGTGAGATTGCTGGTGCAACAAATCTCCTTTTTGGGTGCTGCTGTTGTTGCCACATCACTGAAAAATTAAAAAAATAAACCTTAGAACAAAAGAGTTGAGATATAATCATTACTGGTCAAGAAAACTCTGGTAAATGAAGCCCCTTTCCAGTCCTGCACAAGAAGATGGGATGAAATATTACTCACAGTTTGTCCCATCTTGTCTTGTAAACATGATGATGTACTAGAAAAGCACAACATAGTGCATTGCTAGACACTGCAATGGCAGGGATTAAATATTATAAACAAAATACTAAAACTGGGATATGTAACTTATAAAAAATATTATTTTTACATTCCATTCTTGGACATCCATTTATCTGCTGTGATTGGTGGCCATATTAACTAACCTGAGTATTCATAACACGCTCTGGTGACAGGGAGAGGCTGAACAGTAGTAGAGAACAAGCTGGAGGCTGTGGGCAGCACTTACATGATCATAACTGACGGCGCTAAGACCTGCCTCCTGGCTGTGATTGGTTGTTTCTGACTGAACTGTTTATTTCCGTCATTAGCAGAGGAGCTTGGTCTTTTCACAGATTTTCTGTCTCATGCCATGTTGTCACAACATAGTGACAGTTTTAACAAATATGTCAACTGTAACTTAACCATCAAACAAGGAAGAACAAAATTGTAAATGGCAATAAACTCACAATGAAAACAATCTAAAATATAAAGAAGTTAATAGCTATACACAATGTATAAAAATATATCTTTTTAAAAACCACCCAGTAAAAAAGTGTCTGAATATTTGTCTGTTGGAAACAGTTTATCAAAATTATAAATTCACAAAGTAAATTTAAGTAGATATATTTTTCACTAAGTAAAATTATTATGTTGATCTTCCTCCCCTCTCAGCAGGGATTTGAACTTGTGTCTTTAATTACTTCAAAAAAGCTCAGTTTTTACCAAATTATGTAGCTTTCGGTCTACTTCTAAATCTGCTCCTTAGTCGCATCTTTTCAGGGTTGGTACTGCCTCTAGTGGCGTGGGGTGGTAACACAACTAATATAATTACATTACTAAATCAGAACACCGCAAAGTCTTTATTTATTATGAATTTTTCATTCTCTTAAAAATGTAGAGCTAATTAAATGATCTAAACAAGACCTTAAAGTGGTTCCAGTTTCTCTCGATGGCAAACTTGTTGAAACTGTGGCAAATTTGAAATACCTTGGGTCGTTCTGGACAGTCAGCTCAACTTTGCTGACTATGTTTTGAAGAACTGTTCTCAGAGACTCTACCTTTTAAGAAGACTTGGTGATCTCGGGGTGACCCAACTAGACTTATCGGTGAAATCGTTCTCCGCCGCTCATCTTCCTGGCCGGTTTGCTTGCCGGCGGACTGATAAGGAACAAGTCCAGCCATTACTGCGCTAACAGCTCCATCCTCCTGCAGGGGGCGCTGTAACAACCTACAGTGACTCGTCATGACGAGAACTAGTCAAAGGGGACAGAAGTCACTTGCACTTGGTTCATATAAGGTAGTTAACGTCTTCATTTAAATTCACTTTTCAGTGAAATAATTCGTAATATTTTTGATCTACATAACAGTGGTTATGACACAGGGCCTAGCTTTGCTACTTAGCTGCAGTAACAAAGCCGCAGTTAACTAGCAGAGCTTGCTAGCCTCCTGCAGTGACCATCTCAAGTTTGTTAGCCAAGTCGGAAACTAATAGACAGTTTGAATAATGTCACCAGAGTCCAGCCTTCTAAAACATTTTATGTTTGCCGGTGTTGCATTATTAGCACACATATTAAGGGGTTGTAAATGTGTCCTCCAACTTTTGTATAACAACGTAGCTTTGCTAAAGCTAAGTTACATCAAAAGTCGGGTTGCCTTTAGTAATTTATTAATTCTTTTAATATTGTTCACTATCTTTTTGGGTTGTAGTTTAAGACACAATGTTTAACCGTTTAAGCCAGTTGGTAAATGAACAGTTTATTGCCGGATTCATGAGATGATTAGGTGTTTATTTTATCACAGGCGCTGCTACGGCCACCACATTTCGCATTGATCCTGTGCTGTTGTTGCAGGCATGTAAATGTCTGAGGATAAGGAAGCCCAGGAGAATGAACTGCTTGCTCTAGCAAGTATCTATGATGAAGAGGAGTTCCGCCGCGCAGAGTCCGCTCAGGGCGGAGAGATACAAGTGTGTCTGGAGCTGCCTGCCGACTTCAAGCTGCTGGTGGTGAAAGGTACATGGATGTGCAGTTTATTCATATCACAACAAGGAATCCCATTTAACCTCCACCTCTGTTGCAGGAGAGAAGACAGCTGAATACAATGTCTGCTTTTTACCTCCCTTGGTGCTCAATTTTGAGCTTCCTGCAGACTATCCTTCTACATCTCCACCGGTTTTTTCACTCAGCTCCAAATGGATGACCAAAGCTCAGGTTGGACTCATCATGCCAACTCTTATATCTTTATATGACAAAAGCATGTTCTCTCTGGGTACTTCGGCTTCCTCCCATATTCCAGAAACGTGATTGGTAGTTGTATTCAAAGCTACAAAGGCAGGTTATGGTGCGTAATATTTGATATTTGATCATTTTCAGCTGAGTTATCTGTGCCAGCGCTTGGATGAGTTGTGGGAAGAGAACCAGGGTTTTGAGGTCCTTTTCATGTGGATCCAGTTCCTGAAGGAGGAGACTCTGAGCTTTCTGAGCATCCAGTCTCCTCTTGAACTCAACAGGAGCAGCAATAAGGGCGGCGGGGAACGGAGGAAAACGGACCCTGAAGCAAAAGGTATTTATGTTTTCCTGTGTTGTTAGGTTCTGCATGTCTGCAATATATAACTTTGGTAAAAATGATAAAGAACTAAATAATTTTAACAGCAACCTGAGGCTCCCAGTTTGGGTCAGATGGTTGAAGCTCGGACACAGTCAGTTTTGTATCAGATGTTAACATGATGACACAGAGCGACCGTGGCTCTGTGGATAGAGTAGTTGGCTTGCAATCGGAAGGTTGTAGGTTTGATTCCAGCTTCCTCCTGTAACATGTCGATGTGCCCCTGGGCAAGGCACCTAACCCCAGATTGCCTACCAAGTTCCATTTACCATTTTATCTTCCACGAATTAGAAAATTCTTGCTCTGCCATCTGTACTTTTATGCTGAAGGTTAAAAAAATTAATGGCATTTGGAAAAACATTTTTTTCCTCTGTTCAGTTGGGACACAGTGCATGAGCCAGTCTGAAAAACCAGAGGAGAAGAAAGCAGACGTGAAGAAAGAGAACTCTGACCAGCACTTTTCACCGTCCTCTCAGTCGGACCCGCGCGCCGTGGTTCTGATGGACCCCCACTCGGACCCCCTACCTCAGCTCCTGGACTTTGACGAGGCGCAGCGGCAGAGGGCCTTCGACGGAAAGGTGTTCTGCTGCGGCATCTGTTTCTCAGACAAGCTGGGCGCCAGCTGTCTCTGCTTCAAGGGCTGCCAGCATGTTTACTGCAAGGTGTGCATGACGGAGTACTTTCAGATTCAAATACGGGACGGCAACGTCCAGTGCCTTAACTGCCCTGAACCCAAATGTACCTCACTAGCCACTCCGTCTCAGGTAAGAGCAGCAGATTAACGTGTAGCTTTCTCTACGTCTTCAGTTCGCGTCAGAAGTTCTCTCACATCGTGGGCTTTTCATTCAGGTGAAGCAGCTTGTGGACGAGGAGTCGTTTGCCCGATATGACCGTTTGCTCCTTCAGTCCAGCTTGGACCTCATGGCTGACGTCGTGTACTGTCCCCGTCACTCCTGTGGGACGGCTGTTATGGTGGAGCCAGATACAACCATGGGCATTTGCTCGGCTTGCCAGTACGCTTTCTGCACGCTGTGCAAGCTGGGATACCATGGCGTCTCTCATTGTAAAATTACAGCAGGTAACCACACAGTTAACTCCTGTTGGAAAATAGTTTGCTGGAGTGAAACTTTATCAGAAAAGAACAAGTAGCATATTTCAAATAAGAGGCTTTTGGGTTGGAGCCGTGGAAAGACTGAAATGAGATGCATTGAAAAGATGTGCAAGAGCTGAAATAAAATGTACAAATAAACCCCCACTGGAAATCAGATAAGGTATTTTCTAACTGTCTCAACTTGTTCCTCAGATGACCTGCGTAGTCTGAGAGATGAGTACCTGTCAGCCTCGCCTCAGGGCAAGAAGTTCATGGAGCAACGCTTCGGGAAGAGGGTGGTCCAGAAAGCGGTGGAGGAGTCATTCAGCAGAGACTGGCTCAAGGAGAACTGCAAATGCTGCCCCCGCTGTGGAACCAACATACAGGTGGCCTTTACCTCCCCCTGGGGGTTACAATGCTTTAAGACACCAGAACCTTTAAAAATGGTTCCATCCGAGTTATGTCTGTTCACATAATGTATGTATCTTTCAGAAAGTGGATGGCTGTAACAAGATGACCTGCACGTCTTGTAAGCAGTACTTCTGCTGGCTGTGCCTCGGTGCCCTCAGCAAAGTCAACCCATACAGCCACTTTAACAACCCACACTCACCCTGCTTTAACCAGTAAGACGCTCTTGTCAGGTTTATCCACATTTATAGGCACTTTCAGTATGGATTGGTGAAAAGGTTCTAATAAATGCTGCTTTGGTTGCAGTAACCCAATACCTTGCTCTCTACCAAGGCTCTCAGAGTATTTAAAAGAAAAACACCCACATCATCATGATTGGTTTATAATCCTTAACATTGAGCAAAAAGTACATTTTCACATATTCATCTTGTTTCCTGAGGAATAACTCAATTTTAGTGTAATTATGCTGCAGCCATTTTTTAAAAACATTTCCTTAAATCCTATGTGATGTTTGAAAACAAGACAAACTTAAATTGCTCTAAAATGTTTAAAAGAAATAAAAAAACTAAATTTATACTTTTATACTCTAGGTTCTATATTTCATTTAATTATATTTTATATTTACGTCCCTCAATTTACAACTTTTAAAAAAAAAAAATCTAGCCTCTTTTTAAATACAAAACCAGTTTCTCAAGCAGATTTTTAGAAAATTGCAATGGCAACATTATTGTATGTTATCCATGTCCAGTTCTTGTGAAAATGAAGTTCAGCCATGTCTGACCAGAGGAGCTGCCTAAAACCTGTCACAGATCAGCCTTATGAAGCTCACTGTACCATAAGAAAACTTTACAGCTCTGGACTTGCATATGAGGAAGTCTAGAGTGTGTCGAGATCGATGGCCAGTGTGTTTGTGCAGTGGTTAAGCTGTCTGACTGTTTTGTCCTGCAGACTCTTCCATGGTGTCGATGTGGATGATGATGAATTCTGGAGCGATGAGGAGGACTGACGCCGGCGCCGCCGCTCAGCTGTACATCGAAATGCACTTTATCGTTCATCACATGGCCATGGATTCATCTACGCTGGAACTGAAACGCCACCACAGCCACATACTTTTAACATTGTCATGCCATAGAGAGGACAGATAGACAATCAGCTATGTTTATAGTCACAGTCATTGTATTTTATTTTAATTAAATTAAATTAAATAAACAACATAGGTCTCCTGAACAGAAGGCAAACAACTGCAGGGATTTTAGAAAATGTTAGCATCTTTTCTGTTTGCCTTTACCTTTCACTAATAAGCTACATTGGTTAGTGGTTGGTTAATGGTCTATAATTATGAAATTATTATAAACATTAAATCTGAAGTGAATGAAAGATTTGCAAAGCAAGAAATAATTTGTACCGTCATATAGACATTTAATCAAATAGACTATGTCCTGTCTTGTCTCATAGCAAATAATTTATTTATGTCATAGGCCTTATAGCAACCAGCTAAATTTTTGGGAATCTATTGAATGTTTTAATTTAAAAATTGAATAATAGCCTTATAGCCTGTCTCCACATGTCAAAAGTAAAACATGGCACCTTTCTTTTCAAATTCAACATCGATTTTGAGCTATGTGTCCAAAACAGAAATTTCTCTCTCTATCTCTAACAAAGTCAAATCACAATGAAATCATGAACAGTTTGTAGTAAAGTTCAGTGCGTTGGCTTCTTCAGTTTGCAGCTTGAGCTGCAGTGGGCATGAAAAAAACAGCAGTTTGTGGTTGGATACATTTTCATTCTAAGGCAAAAACGTAGAACGATGCCAAATGTTTACTTTACATTTCTGTTATAAAGGAAGCCAGTTCAAATAAGAAGAAACAAATCTGGATGCTTAGCCTTAAAAAGCATCTGATTAAATTTTGTTCCAAGTTCACATCAACACTGTTCATTTCTCTTGTAAGAACGTAGTTCAATGCACTAAAAAATAATAAATATTCCAATAAACAGTTTGTGACCTTTTTCTTTTCTGCATAACACCGTTACTCTTCTTATTGTGTGAATGCTCTGAAAACATTGCAACAATCTTTTGAGTTCACCTCCACACATGTACAGAAATTACAGAGTTGGAAATCTACCATTAGTTTTCTAAGCCCAACATGTCAGGTGTCACCAGTTTACATAACATGTCAGCTTCTAACATTCAGGCTGATATTGTACATTTTCATCAGATTCATTCTGTTTCTAATTTACCTCAGCTTAAAACGCACCATTTTTCCCAGAAAATGTTGTGAACTGGTTGATAGATACCGAAACAAGTTAGATTGCATTAAGATTTCAAGTTAAAGTAATTCAGCACAGCTTTTTCATTAAAGCAAAGTAGTAAGGAGAAAAACATATTACAAGCAGCTGGCTATTAAACTGAAACAAAGTGTTGAATTTTAAACCAGCAGGTCTTTTTCTACACACCATCTGTCCAATAATTTGCTGAAGAGACAGTTTTAAAGAAAATAGCTGATTTCTTGATTCCACATTGCATGTGCATGTCATTCTCCACAAGAACAAAATATAGTTCATTAATGTGAGTGAATTATTTTCTTTCTTTATTTTCTGTTTAAACAAATTGTATAATAAAATATATTATTTGCCTGTTTGAAATTTGGACAATATAACAAACTTCCAGAAAACTGCAAAACAAATGAAATATTGAGTTCCATAAATCTAAACTAAAGCCCACCTGTTTTGAACCATAATTAATGAAACATTGACCAACATGTTTGATGTGTGTGATTTTGGTGATGGCCCTCATCAAAATGTAATGTTTGTTCAACTGTTTACTGTGTTTTCTTTATAACTTTGTAACATTCAGTTTTTATTATGTGAAGCCCCTTGAACCACCTTGATGCTGCATGTGCCATACAAATAAACATGACTGATAGGAGAACATGACTATCAGAGATAGTAGCAAAGCAGAACAAGGAATTTTTGCCTTTGCGTTTGCATTTTCTGGTAGCATAGTTGGCATTTTGTCCCTCTTTGGATGACTAGATTAACCCCAGGTTCCCAGCAGCACCTTGTTACCTGAAACATGACCCGTATTTACCCTGTAATCCAGAGGTGATGCTGTGGCAGAGAGGGAAACAATGAAACATCAAAAGAACAAAGAGCCTCCGTTTTAGCTGAACCTGAAAAGAGAGACATCATTGTGTAATCTCTTTGGCCAGAGTTGCTGACTGTAGAAAATGCTTTTTTAACGGCCCCTCTCTCCTGTCCTGTCCTCCCCCCTCCTGTCCTTTTACATAGTCAATGAATGACTGATTGACTGGCTGGGCCTTTACCATGAAAGACTCCTGCAGTGAGAAACTCAAAGAACCAGTACTGGGAGCACCAGGCCTACACAGAAACTTCCACACATCAGTCACCAGTTGTTCCTTGTTGGTTGAGAGAAGCAGATCGGGACTGAAAGAAGCAGGTCAGTGAGTTTTGATGCTTACAGAGCTGAACTCTTAGAGCTCCAAGTTCAGCCATGATCTGGGCCTTCTTTACCTCTAAAATACATTTAATTCGTTTTGAATATATTTCAATTGGAAAAATGCTTGTAAAACATTAAATTAAGACAATTTCTTTTTTTTATGTAATTAGGAATACCAAAAAATAATGACTTACCTTTTCAAATCTATGACTTATTGGCTCAAACCTTTTGTGTATCCTTCCACAAGCTTTTTACAATAGATAGTTTGAATGTTGAATGAGTTAAAATACAGGTTTCTGATGGTCCCTTCAAAACATTGTTTTTGTTTTTCCTACCTGGCTTTTACGCCAAAGCTGGTTTGGATCATTGTTCACTTGGGAGATTGGTGCTCAAACTTTAACTTCCTAATATATAGCTGGTGAATGGGGGGTAGGGGGTCAAATATTTCTTTATAATGGTCCTTCCTCATGATGGCATCTATCTAGTAAAGTGTACCCATCCCTCCAGCAGCAATTACGTCAATACAATTCTGCCTAAAATTAGGATTTGAAGCTCTCAAAGAAAAGGAAAAGTGCAAATCATTGCATCACAGAGCAGAAAAATGCTTACATAAAACCATGTAGGTGATTTTTTAGCATGTAAGCTCTTAAAGAGAAAGTAATTGAAAATTCTCAAAAAAATATATCTCCTGTTATTCTGGTATAAATATAAAGTATAAATAGGTATAAATAATGTTGGTAATTTTAACTGACCTAAAGCAAAAAAAGGAAGTCAGATTTAATATCAGACAGTGAGATAGAAAACGTTTTTGCCTTTGAATTTAGTGTGTGTAAACAAATTATACATGATCTGTTTGAAACTAATGCATTTTTTATTTTACTAATTTAGAATATCTAGATTTTGCTTACCTCTGTAGTTTGGCTGAGGTATTAAACGCTGTAGCGCTGTGAACAGAAGGAAACTGAGACTGAACCGAGGGACAAGGAGCACAGGGAGCTGCTGTATGATGATTGAGAGTGACAGAGAGCTGTCGGCTATAGTTCAGGAGATCTGGGACAATGACATCAACCGACTCAAACCTGGAAAAGACTACAGGATTTCTCTGCAGGTACACCACACTCATGAAAATCCAGATTTGGATAAATATGTTATATATGCACTTGAACCATTCTCAAGTGCATATATTTGTATTTTCTAATATGAAACACTCTCAGTTTAAAATGTACATTAAAAATCAACATTGGTTAAAAGCAGTTGTCAAGGATCTTTGTGGGTTTTTGAAGTGAAACATAAAGTGTGATCATTTGATGATTTCTCCCTGCTGCAGGGGAAAGCTGGAGACAGCATGGGGGACAACGAGAGCAACGACAGGGCAGGACTTCCTTTGTTTACATTTGTTGATGAGAATATTTTCAAAAAGGAGACATTTTTAGGTCAGTGCTCAAGTTTTTACTGCTACAAGTTTCTGTTAGCAAAAAGTACGGCAGCTCTTTCACATATGCTTCGTAAACACACACAGGTGGACATTTTTAATTAGGTGTGTTTTTAAAGTTTCACTGGGTTTTATCTATGGGTATCAGAATAAAGTAGGTTAAATAGTCTAAACTTTCCAGATAGTCATACAAACTATGCATAATTAATCTTCACAAATATGTTGTAATCTGCTGGTCTTTCACAAAAAATCTTGATAAACTACACAAACCTTTGAGGTTGTAAAAAAAAAACTTTAGTGGAAACATTTCCACTTCTTATGCAACAGTCCAATTAACAAACATCTGAATTGCTGCCATCATGCCATGCAGAACAATCACCTCTTAAAGGGAAACTACACCACAGTTATTGCGTAATCATACAGCATGCATAGATATGCAGAAAAATGAATATCTTCTTTCACATCTGATAAGATTTTTATTTAAGAAGAGAAAAGTATTTCTAGAGCAAAATAGAGTCAGAAAAAGGCCAATTTATTTTTCTTTCTTATTTTATTTTCGGAAACTATTCAGCACTCAAAGGATTGCTCTGAGGATTTCTGCTTGGCTGACTTGTCTCTGTGTAATCTTAATGTTTCTTGGATTGGACAGCTTTAAACATTACATAATTTGCTGTAGCACATGAGGACCTAAAATAATGGGAAAAAACCTTATTTGATTCTGCAGCCTTTATCTCCCTTTTGGATAACTATGAAAGTGACACCGGTGAGCCAGAGATTGTAACTCCTGAGGAAGTGGCCGAGAACCACAGATTCCTGGATGCCATCATTCAGACTCCCACTATGAAGGTACTGGAAATGGACCTATTACAGCTGAAGTATGTAACTTTGATTAAAAAATAGGCCTTTTACATATTTATTAAAATTATTATTATGTCGTGACAGTATAGTATGAGACAGATAATCTGTAAAAAGGTTGATCTCCTCTGAGCCTCTATTGCCATCTGAAAAAAATGTACCACTCTTGACCAAAAACAACCAATCAAAGACAGGAGGAGGGTCTTAGCACTGTCAATCAATGCTGCTCAACATGCTAATGTTGGAGAAACAACGTCCTGTTGCAGGAAAACCCTTTATCCTCTGTTATCGGTGACCATACTTACAAGCCTTAGCAATCATGTCTGGCTATTTGGTGGTGAACCGGCTCTCAACAGAGCTGAGAGAAAGTGGGAGAGGTGAGTGAGAGTGATTGACAGCGCTAAGACCCTCCTCCTGGCTCTGATTGGTTGTTTCTGACTGAATGGTATATAACTGCAATTGTTACTGGGAGCACTGGGAGAAGGCAGAGGAACTTGTTTTTTTTATATATATATATATATATAGACGTTATGTACAGCTCTAAATGTAAACTGACAGAGCATTTTTTTAATCAAGTTTTTGCTTGATAAGTTCTTTAAATAAATTAATGTAAATGTCATCAATCAGTATGGTTCATCCATCCATTTTCTTTACACTCTTGTCCCTTGGTGAGGTCGAGAGGGTTGCTGGTGCCTCTACAGCTAATGTTCTGGGTGAGGGGTGGGGTCACACTGGACAGGTCACCAGTCTGTCACAGGGCAACACAGAGACACACAACCATATGCACACACACACTCACACTTAGGGGCAATTTGGAGAGGCCAATTAACCTGACAGTCATGTTTTTGGACTGTGGGAGGAAACCAGAGTACCTGGAGAAAACCCACCATGCACAGGGAGAACATGCAGAAAGACCGGGGCTGGGAATCGAACGCAGAACCTTCTTGCTGCAAGGCAACAGCTCTACCAACTGCGCCACTGTTCAGCCCTCAGTATGGTTCAATGTGAATTACTGAACACTACAGAACCCTGAAAATAAACTTGTGCTTCTTCTTTTAGATAGCTCATAAACACCTGGTGGAGAAGCAGCTCTCTCCTCAAGATGATACACAATTCAAGGAGCAGCTCTACAGAATCTGGTTTGAACTCTATGCAAGAAAAGGATCCAGCAGGTGGGTGTTAACTGACACAGCATGTAAATGTAACTCTATGTAAGAAATCTAACAGCAGATGGCTACCACCTCACACAGAGAATACGTCTCAGAAACGTTGAAGTTGCCGCAAAATACAAATATAGCCCATCATGTTCATAAGCAGTGGTTCTACAGGCGTGTTAGCTGCAGCTTAAAAATAAGTTAGGTGATTCCATATGGTGTTTAGACTCTTTTCTATGCTGTTTAACAGAAAAAGGAATCATTATAGTAACATAAAGGCAAACATGTTACTGGCCTTATGTTCTTGTTTCTGTCCACAGGCCAGACTCTTCAGGATTTGAACATGTGTTTGTTGGAGAGACAAGAGGAGGGCGGACTGTCATTGGGTTTCACAACTGGATCCAGCTGTACATACAAGAAAAGCTGGGTCACATTGATTACAAAGGGTACAGTGTCACAGCAAATTCTCCTCAGGTATAACATCCCCTTAAGTATTGGTGACGTCTATTTAGATTTGTACACATAACTCGCTTAATCCCCTCTGTTCCCCTTTTTTAATCTTCAACGTAGCCTGACGAGAACAAACACATCCTGGCATTACAGTTCAGCTGGAAGAACGGCATAAAGCCCAAGGGCAGCATCTTCATCGGCGTCAGTCCTGAGTTTGAGTTTGCCCTCTACACTCTCAGTTTCCTCACCTCACCAAATGAGCGCGTCAAAGTGCAGTTCAGTTTCTATGATGTAGAGATTGTCTGTCACCATTACAACCAAAAGCACATAGGCACCACCTTCCCTGTGCTACTTAGGTACAGGAATCCTCAATAGGACTTGACTGGAAAGCATTTCGAGATGTAACCACTCCAACACACGATCTTACAAAGTGTCACAGGTACTGTTGCTGTCTTTTTCTTTTACACAAAGATACAATAAAATTTTTCAAGACCCATTTGTTTTATTTTCTTTCTGTCCCTATGTTTACAGGCCTGTAAAAGTATTCATTTTATTTCAGCTTCTATTTTGATATATTATTAAGCTATCGCCATAAATATTAGCATATTTTTTAATTTTATGATTGACAGGTTAAATGAAAATAAGTGCAATATTGCAAATATTTAGTCTTTGTTATCTTTATAATATTAACTCTTTAATCAGATACAATAAATCTGATAATTGTAAAAGGACTGCAAAACTGCTAATCTATAAAGACCTGATCCACATCCAGGCCTCCCTCAAAAAGGAGATTTAGTCTCAAGGGACTTTCTGTAAAATAATGGTTAAATAATTTTAAAAATCCGTCTAAATTGACAGGTTAATTTTTTTGTTGCTAAAATTTGGTATACAAATAAACTTCCTTTGCCTATTTATTTTTATTATTATTATTATTATTATTATTATTATTATTATTATTATTATTATTATTATTATTATTGTTTCTACTTTCTATAGTCAGTGCCAGTATAATACAAAAAAATTGTAGCAGCTGAAAATATGTTCTCCATTTTACATCAATAGAGGGCGGTAGAGAGTTTGTTTTGACGGATGACGTCAATGATTTGACGACGGTTTGTTAAGTTAGGGAAAAAACGGAAGCTGACGTGATTACTTTTCAAAGTTGAAGCACATATACATTTATTGGAAGTCAAAAATGGAACGAAATTTATGTTAATAAGAGAATATGGAATTAAACTAAGCTAAGGAATATTTAAAAAAAATATACAAACAGATATATTTTAGGCAGCACTACTCAGTCGTCGTAATTAACCGGAAGTAATGCGTGTTCTGCTGTGTTTTACCTTTACAACATTATCAGTTTCCCTTGATAGAAGAGAAGCAGTTTTCCATTTTGACTGTCGTATGTTTTAGTTTACACGGTTATATAATTTTGTTTCGATTGGGCGTATTGGTGGTGTATTATCTGTTGGACTAACTACCGTTTGGAGCGGAATGGCGGAGTCGAGCGCCAGGTATCAGCAGGTTGGTGAAAACACGGCTTCGTCTCAAATTTGCGTTAGCTGCTCACTGTTAGCCACCCAAGTAGGGGTGTTTGTATTATGTCGTTGTCTTTAACACGGCCGTGTTTTGTGTTAGGAAAATGAATATCAGTCAGAGTGAAAAATCCTATTAGATTTTGTTGTGAAATATATCATAAGAGATGATGGAAACCTGTTAAAACGAAGCTAATGTAAGCGCACAAGCTAAGACGCCCACCAAACAGCAGATTCGGCGAAGAAGTAAAGAGCTGTTCCTCTGTCTTAAAGTGATCTAAACTATTCTAACCTAAAAAAAATAAATAAAAATAACACATTCTTATGAGGTCTTTACATCAGAAAGAACAATACGATGTAATTCAAAACTGGCTTCAACATTAACTTACATAATTTTCAAAGTGTGTTTTTAAACAAGTAAAACCTGGACTAGATTTTTCTACAGACTGGAAACGTAAGTTATCATCTGTTTACATAAAAAACACATTTTATTAGGGTTGAGTTTTAAAACTGCAACACTTAGACTGACCCAGTTTTATTTATGAATAATTTATTCATTTTTAAAAGGCATATAGATTGGCATGGAATCCTCCAGCAATGATAAACGTGACTAACTAAACATTGCCTGGTTTTATGATACGTTATTTAAGCAATAACAGAATACTAAAATACAAGACATAATCTTATTATTTTAGACAGAAAACTGTTTAAAATAATAATTTTGCTGCAAAAACAAAAACCATATTGATTATTACAAATTATTTGCAATGTAATGTTTGTTACTTTTATATGTTCCTTACTTTTTTATACATGTACATAATCATACATTGCAGACTTTATCTTACAGATATAAAGTTCTACTCTTTAAATTGCACCTTTAGATATAATTGATATTTAGCTGATTCCTTGGTCACTTAGCCTGCAGATGTTTTACTAGTAGTTTACCCACATTATTTATGTTCCTATAGTTTCTGAGTCATGATTGTCAATTGTGATTTTTTTTGGTCATTGTAAATATTGTTAAACCTCCAGATTGTTTTTTTAGTCATCAAGGACAAGGTGTGTTGGTAATTTCTAAGAAAACTGTGCAGGTTAATTTAATTGTTAATTTTTTATGTGCTTCAGACAACCAGAGAAAACTATATTCTAATATAAATATTTTACCTTTCTATTTATATGTGATTCATGTAAATGTTCTTCTCCAGCTCTCAGTCAAAGCTCCCTCCATGCCCCGTTTTACCTTCACTGGCAGCATAATGTTGCCATATGTCCTGTGTCTGAATGTTGCTAAGTGTGTAGAGGTTTTTCTGATATGACTATTTCCCCCCTCGTCCTTCCTGATGTCATTTCGTCTTTTTGTAAAAATAAAGGGCAACGCCTACAACGGTGTCAGCCTCAGGCACCTCGTCTTCCTTGTTCCTGTTTATTGTCTCCTTTGGATGGGCTGTACTGGAATGAATGTTGTTGTGCTTTGGTTCAACAATAAAATCATTCTGATTCTGATGTAGATAAACAGGAGATGCAGTGGGACTGTTTCATTTATTTGTCCTCATCATTATTCTGGGTTTAAACTTCCCAGCCTGCATGGAATGACTTGCTATCGTGGTTATTTATGGTGAAACATTAAAAACGGTTTCACTAAAACAAACCTGAACTTTCTGTGTGACTCCACCTTCCTGCTGCTGTAACTCTGTTCATTTTTCATTGCTCAGCTGCAGCATTGATAAAATTTGATAGAATGTTTTTTCTGTCTCTATTGCTCTATAAATGAGCCTGAGTAATGTCGGGTGATAATATCTGCTTCTTTTTATGCTGTTGCTTTTGCTGATGTGAGAGAAATAGGTTTCACTAAGCCCTGAATGACGAGACAAAAGCTGATTAAGTGGTTTTATTATAATTGTAACATTTTTTTTCTGCTTTTAACGAAGAAAATAACACGAAAAAGAGAAATGAGACATTAATTCATGCTTATTTTTCTGAGGCTTTCTTTCTTTTTGAAAGATGATTGTTGACTCATCATTTTAAGTTCCACTTCACTACTTGACTTCATGTGACAATGATAATGACATCCTTTTAATACGTTTAAAAATGTCCTTTTAAAGAGAAGCGATCATCCAGGGTGCAAACTTACATTTGGCTTCTTCGTCCTCCAGCTGCCCAACGAGGAGGACAGTGAGGAGAACCGCCAGGCTGCAGCTGATGCTCCTCCTCCATACAGCAGCATCGCAGCGGACAGTGCTGGTAAAACTGACTCATTTTGGGTGGATTTTCTGATGCTGAGGTGTTTTTATATCAGACGTATTCTGGGGAATTATATTAACTATGGTCTGCATAGGAGCAACTTAAGGAGTGAGGCTTCTATTAGATCAACTTTACTGGAGAAACACAAGTGACAACATCTGCATCATGTTACCTAAAACAAATTTTTTTTTACCTAAAACAAAAATTTTTTTATTATATGTGAGTGTAATTATGGTGAGATATAGAAGTATCCTCCTCAGTGGTTCCTATGCATGTTACATGTGAAAAGTTTCCTTTAAATGTGCTGCTCTTCAGTGTTTGAAACGGTTCTTTTTTTATCTACAGCCTACTTTGACTACAAGGAAGACGGGGTTTTCCCTAAGCCTCCATCCTACAACGTAGCAACGACGCTCCCTTCATATGACGAAGCAGAAAGAACTAAAGCAGAGACCTCTGCTCCCCTGGTGACTGGCAGAGTGAGTGGCTCACTTTTTCTTTTCTCTGTGTCATCCTGTCACCTGTTAACATCGTCTCACATTCACATTTAGACAGAACTTTTTCTCTGAGACTTCTGGAGTTGCTTGCAAGACAGGAAGTATGCAGCGCCCTAGATTAAGATATTTTTATGTTCCTTTTCTGATTACATCTGTGGCTTGAACAAAACAGTTTCATAAGACTAAAAACTGCTGTACACCCAAGTGAAAGGAAATGCAGTGATGCCTTTGGAAAAAGGAGTTTAACTGATGCATGCGTTAGTGTTTAGAACTAATATATAAGCATTATTTCTCCACAAGTAGAAGTTTATAAAACAGTATTATTTGTAAAGTGATGGTGGGATAACAAGCATCACTTGTAAAATATAACTTAGTAAAATATATAACTATGTATTTTCAGCTCAATAAAGTGTCTGACTTTATTTGTCTAATGGTGCAGCAGCAAAATGCTAACAAAAAGCTGTAAACATTTAACTAACTCAGCTGAAACTGGGCCTGACCTGAAAACCTGCCCAGACTGATTGTTGTCGCCCTGGGTAACGATGAGTAAAAGTAACCTGTCATATTTTATTACAGAAGCCTCTTGAACATTTTAAATTGAGTATATAAATTTATTTTGCAGGGGGGAAAAAATCAAACCAGAAAGGATTCAGCCTCCAGAATCTAATTGTTGTTACCTCTATCCTCTGTATTTTGAAAAATTCTAAAACAGCTCTTAGATTTTATCTGGAAAATTTCAAAAAGTTGGCGTATTCAGAGGAGAAAGTTGTACTATTCCTCTTTGCACAATATTTTGAGATCTTTCAAAGTTCTGATGGTCTTTTGCTCATTTGGGTTTAGCTACACACTCATTGTTAAATGTAGGTTTTGTTCTTTTTAAACCATTTCTGTATTAATTTGATATGTTTTGGACCGTCATCCTGCTGAAAATCCCAATGGAGAAGCGGTTTGTTTTTTGGTGTCCATCACATTTTTATCTAAAACATCTTGTTGTTTTAGTCATATCTGACTAAAAAACACAATTCCAGTCAAATTCCCAATAGAGTTTGGAGATTAATTCTAAAAAAAAAACATGATGGTTTGACCCAGAGAGGTTTCATTGTATATAAGTCAGCCTGTTTGAACTTGTCATTTTCTTTGATTGGTTGTTGTCATTGTGTTTCTCTGCCACACATTGCTTTTCGCTCAGCAGCAACCTCATCACAGAGAACGCCTGGAGACTTTTGACGATATTATTCACAGTTCACTGGAGGTAACCTGGAGTAGTGTGTGATGAAAGGAAGCTTACTTAGTCCTAGTTTGTGTTGTGAAAACAGAAATGTCCCAACATCGTGCTATGTTTTCAGTACACCCCCCGTCCCATGTGTTTCGTAAAGTGTTAGTTGTTCCTATTTTCATAGAAGACCCACAGGATCTGTGGAGTTAAAGGTCGTAGTCATAGTGACCATGTTGATTTAGGTTTAGTGTTGTGATGTCTCCATTTGTCTCCCAATAGTTTCTGAGATTACGCCATGTTTTCACAACATGCAGGTAGAAGATGTTTCAAATGACTTAAACAGCTGGACTTAAACAATTTACTCAAAGTGCCGTAGCTTTTAAAAGTATTCATACCTTCTAAACAATTTGACATTTGGTCGCTGATCTCAAATGTTTTGCTCATGATTAGTTACTCATTGCCTCCAACAGGTTTTCTTTCAGGATTACCTCATATTTAATGCCACATACTAAATATATGTGGCACTCACATGGGCATGCTAAAAGAACCAGTTTGTGATTTTAAAAACAGTTTTTGATCGTTTTTCAAAATATTCTTGTAATATTTGCATTGAATTTCCACTAAAGTACACAAAAGAAATATGTTTTTAGGTCTACGGTCTTTTCAGTGCAGAATTCAGTTGGAATCTATGTTTATAAAAAGATTTGTCCTTTTTTATGTTTATCTTTATTTTAAATGGCTAATAAAACGCTGGTTCTTTAAAAATGAGAAGACATGTCCTAAAGTAGACATTTGCCTAAAATGTGTTATTTATTTATTTATTTTTTAAAATATAAAGTCAAGTGACATTTGCAGCTCTAGACAAGTTTTATTTGGCTGTCCTGAGAGTAAAATGACTCTTAAGTTATAAAGGTTGCAGATCTTTAGTGATTTGTACTGTTGATTTTCCTCCTCAGCATTTTCCATAAAGATTCAAAAGTTCTATTATTTTTTTTTTTTTAAAAATCTCCTTTCACTTCACATTTATCAACTCCTTTGTTCTATTCATGTCATCAAATGTAATTAAAACAAAAAACTAAAATCATCTTTATATATGACAAAATGTCGAATGGTTCAGGAGATGTGAACACTTTCAGGCTCTGTAGAGAAGCTCTGCTGAGGTCCAGCTTTGCTGCCATGTATTTTCAGCTTTTAATGTTTTTTGTGATCTATTGTGTTGCAGGATGAAGACTTTGTCACCAGAGATGATTTTGATGATGCCGATCAACTGAGAATAGGAAATGATGGCATCTTCATGCTCACGTTCTTCAGTTAGTTACTCATTACTTTGCTCAGAATAATCTAAAACTATTTAGATTATTTAAATTTGTGACTACAAGCTTAGATCTTTTCCATTTTCCGTCCCTTTTCAGTGGCCTTCCTGTTCAACTGGATCGGGTTCTTCTTGTCTTTCTGTCTGACCACTTCGGCGGCCGGACGCTACGGGGCCATCTCTGGCTTCGGACTCTCCCTCATCAAATGGATTCTCATAGTCAGGGTACGGAAAACGAAACCCAACATCTCGCTGCGCACACAATGCAATAAACTGTGGCTTTATTTACACACAAGGAAATCAAAAAAACCTCAAAACACCATAGTGGTATTTAAAATACTTTCTCTGTAGTGGTTAGCTTGTTTGCACTGAACTTTTTCCTAAAGATCTCTTGAAGACCGTACTCCTTTCTTTGTTCGCCTTTTAAAGATCGTAACTAATTTGAGTGAAACCGTCGCAGGCCATATTTGTTCTAACCGGTTATTTGTGACTGTTTCTTGGGTTCTTAGTTCTCCACATACTTCCCGGGTTACTTTGATGGACAGTACTGGCTGTGGTGGGTGTTTCTGGTGTTGGGTAAGTAGCAAGCCTGTCCACTTTGATGAATCATTCATTTGCTCCTGATAGTGACGCATTTTGGCCCTTCTGAGGTTTATCACAAAGTTGAAGTCACATGTTGTGTAAATGGCACTGAATTCTGGGAAAATGTTGTTCATGTGCTTTGAAAATTTCAAGGTTATTTAAAAATATACTTTTTGTATGAATAAACTTGACATTTCTGTAGTATTAAGTTATGATTCACTTCTTTGAATCATCGACTGCATACAACACTTTGTGTTTGCTAAAAGCTGTCTGATGAATAAATGAATACAATCTTTTTAAGTTTTATATTTGATATACTGTGTAAAGTATTTGTCTTTATTGTTAAATTAAAGAAATAAGAATGCCTTATTTTAGATTTTAGAACAAAGGTGCCAAACTTTTACAAGACAATAAAACCAATTTATATAAATGTATTGAACATACAAGAAAAGAATATGTAGTTTGCAGCTGATGACAAAATGAAACAACAAAACTAAAAGACTGATTATTATTCCTTGTATCATTTCTGCCAATGTCTTGTGCAAATGTGATGTAGATATAGCATGAACAAAAACAAAAATATTGGAATTTATATTATATTTATATTTGAAACCATCATTTTTGGCCAAACAACCAAAGATTCTGAAGAGTGTCAGGTGTCTCTGCATTTTTCAGCTTGTTTGGATTGTAATCTTTTTTAAAAGACAATTTTGAGTTCTACCAATTTTGATATAAAATGTGCTGGTATTTCAAAGGGTTGAGCAAGATGTCTGCCGGTTAAGCTGAATAAAAAATGGCATTCAGCTGTAACTGGTGAAGCCAGGAGCCGGATAGTAATTCTAACAACATTCAGAAAGTCTTTCCATTTTTCAGTCATGAGGTTCTATTATTATTTTAAGAAAGTTGGTTCTTTAGTTTCATGGTTCCCTTTCTTTATGTTCTCTTCAGGCTTCTTGCTCTTCTTCCGCGGATTCATCAATTATGCCAGAATCCGCAAAATGGCCGACACTTTCTCCACTCTGCCCCGCACCCGAGTCCTGTTCATCTACTAAGCCCGCAAAGAATCAATATTTCTTATGTTTCATGTTTGTTTCTGCCATGACACAAACCGTCAGACATGTTCCAGTCAGGGTAAGGAGGAGTGTATTTTCTCTCATTGAAACAAATTGAACAGATTGACTGCAGTCGCCCCCTCCTCTTCTTTTTTTGGCGCTAAACAGTAAATACAGAGAATTTTCTATGGCACTTCAGCTTTTGATGGTGAACTGTGAAGTGCTCTCTATAATGATAACATTTCCAAATGAATGCCTTACTCAGTTTTGCTGCAGAAGTTATCTGTTTTGCCACCAGGGGGCGCTATTGTATGTGTTATTTTCCCCTCAAATTGTTGCCCTTTTAGTGCAGCAGAGACGGATCAACAACCCAGGGCTCTGTTGGTGATTCGCAGGTTGTGGATTGATTTAAGCAACATGAGAAGATTTACTTCAGATTAATATGCTTTTAAATTCCCCAATCAGTGCCGTTTGTTGCTAATGAGATAATAAACAATGCAGTAGATATAAAGGGAAGATTATTATTTTTTTGGTTCAGCTGCTAAGAGGACCAAAGAGGGCCGGCTGTCACGTTTTACCATACAGATTTCTTTTTCATGCATTCACAAATTGTCGGTGTATTTGTTTTCTTTTTTTTGTTACCTGCTGAAATGCTGATCACAGAGAAAGCTTTTTGGATACCAGTATAACTGTTCTCTGGACTTAGATGTGCAATGTGACATTTCAAACTAATAAATTACTCCAACCAATGATATTTTTCTGAGTAAGTTTATGAACAGAAAGTGATCCATATAGTTGCCTAAAGGAGCTGCAGTAACTAACTAGCTCATTTTTTCTTGATTTTCTTTGGTGTTCTTTTTTTTCTTACAGGTTTTCTTAATATGTAAAGCTTAATTCAAAAGTTCAGATCTTAACAGAGTCGGGTCTATTACTGGTTGACCATTTTAAAAAATACTACAAATTCCTTTTGGGTTTTTATCAGAATCACTTTACAGAATTCGTATGTTCAGTTTCAGTATTTTCCTGTTCTCTGTGTGAAAATACTTATTTTCATTTTTATTTTTTCATTTTCTGTATTATGCTTTTCATACCTGTCATTTTTCCTCCCTCATGCCTTTTATTTCTCCTACAATAAGTTCCTTCCTTCTGTCCAGCCTTTATCCTTCCTGTCATCCTCCCTTTCTTACCTCTTTTCATCATTCTTAATCCTACCTGATGCCGTTTCATCCATCTTCACTCATGTCTTTATCCTTGTGTTCTTTCAACTTTTGTCATTTATTTTTTTTAATCTGGGATTTTGTTTATATGTATTCATCCTTTCTTTTGCTCTTGACCTTTCTCTTTTTGTCCTCTTTCATCTAACCTTAGAACCTTCCTTCCTCCCTTTCTTCTTTTCATAAAACCAGATAACTGCAGAAATATTTGCCATAAAATGATTGTGATTTTTTGTGTTTTAAGGACTAGAAACTTTAGACTCTAGAAAAGTGTGGAATTTCTTAAAAAAATTATCTAATATACTTGACTTAATCAGACTTTTAAGAAAAGGTTTAAGTCCAACTGTTTTTTGTGAGATGTACTTGTGCTAAATTTAACACAGGAGACATGTGGTTGCCAGAGTGGAGATGATTTACAGCTGGTGGCTGCTAATTACACATGTCAGCTGGGTTTTTCTATGCAGATGGAACAGGAAGCTAAGGTCGCCCCACCTGGAAGAAATGTTGCACCAGCTGAAACAATTGTTTGGTATAAATGGAAGTTCTTCGTGTCACTTTCTCATGCCACATCATCTCTGATTTCCCCCAGATGGAAGCTGACGTATAAAGTATGAAACAAGAATGAGCCATAAAACATGTAAGAATGGTTGATTCTGTCATGTAGAAGAAATGGGGAGGGACATTACAGAAGACAATCCTTTGTTAAAAAGCCTCGCATGTGCATCTCAATAAATTAGAAAGACGTCAAAGTCCATTTATGTAATTCAGTTCAAAAAGCAAAACAAATTTTATAGATTCTAGATACACAGGAATATATTTTAAAGAGGTTTTTTTGTTCATTTTGACTTTTGCCTCTGAAAATGTAAATTCTCTGTTCAGAAAGCATTAACATTGCTTCACTTAGTTCATGGTTTATGTTACAGCTGTATCAAATAAGGAAAACAAAAATCCCCTCAAAACTACACAGAACACCCATAATGAAATATTTTTGCTGCTATATCAATAAAATATATTGATATATAGCCTTTGCCATGAAGGTCAAAGTTCAGCTCTGCTGCATCCTGTTTCTTCTGAAGTCCTTTGTACAGCTTCGTTAGCGTCCACCTGTGGAAAATTCACTAATCTATCCCTAAAACATGTTTTCAAGTCATTATACGGTGTTGTGTGTGGAGTTAAGAGACCAAATGCTTTTATAATTTATTTTGGAACAAGGTTTTAACAGAACAATTTGGGGGAAAAAGTAAAGGTCTGTAAACTTCTGCAGCGTTCTGACCATCAATTGTAACAAAGACTGCTGAATAAGTCACCTGTTCTTAGTGCTGTGTTCAAAAATGTTAATGAAAAGTTGAGTGAAAGGAAAAACTGCACAGTCAACATAGTTGCAGATGATTGTCGATTTAAGATTGAGGAGTTTAGAGGAGATTTGCAGTGTTTCAACACTGATGTTTCCAGGATGTGGGTTTCAATCCTCATGTCACCTTGAACCATAATGAAAAACTGCCCCCTATAGGCTAAGAACTGAACTGCTGCTCCTGGGTCCAAGTCCTTTTTTTCATTTAGAAGTAAATTTATTGTTTCATTTGAGAAAGTCACTGAGTGGTATCAACTAACTCCGTCACTCTTTGGTTACCTAGCAACTCACGTGCTCTTTGGATACCTAGCAACGGCCTGTTGAGTAAGTTGCACAGCAGCAGTTTAAGGTTTTACCACTGTGCCTCATATGTGTTTAAAAATAAACAACGGAGCGAAGTGAAAACTGAATATAACTGGAAAGGTCATGCCACCAGTTTGGCAGTTTTCAGATATTTAAAACAAAACCTAATTATGCATTTTGATTGATATGAAATGGTTTTATTATGAGTCGTTTTTCATCCATATTGTCCAGCCATATTCATGCATGCCTCTTAAAACGCTGATATTTCCAGAATTAAAAAACTTTTTATTGGTCTTATGATTTAACTTTCCTACATTTTCTCTTCAGCAGCAAAGTCAAGTCTGGCTGAAAGCAGGTTTAACATTTTCATTAGTTTATCACAAGCCAAATAGCCTGCAGGGTAGAGGAAAAAGACAAAGGTCACCAGAAAGACCTTCAACACCAGTCCAATGAATCACCACGTCACCAGATGACCCCGAATAAACAAGCTTCACTTTGCCAGGTGCAGAGGGTCTAACTGTTGACAGAGCTGCAGGCCGCCCTCTGCAGAGCACACAAAAAAGTCAAAATTCCCGCTCTGCTTGCCTTGCATCCGCTGCGGACCGTCGTTCTTCATCGTTTCCAGCAGGGTCACTTGGTGCAGGTGATGTTGTTGTCCAGATGTCATTCATAAAATAACTACATTGTACCAAGACCTGTCTGTGTCTCGTCAGCCGCCATCGATTTCCACAGACGGAAGTTATTTCTCTGAGTAATTGATGAGTGTGATGTGTCCTCGCCAAGTGCTTGCGATGTCTGCATGTTTTAGCTATCAGGAGATAAAAAGAGTCTTTATGATTTACGGAGAGGATGGGAGAGCTATACTTTTCTGGCTTTCGTTTAAAAGATTTTCTGTGCGTGTGCCGAGACAGTGGGAAGACAGGGAATTTGAAAGAACGTTAGATTAATGCCTTTCTGATTTGATATGAGGTTTTGTGTTTAATATTGAAATGCCAGTAGCTGTAAAAAGCTGGTGAGCTTTGCATGGAGACTAGAAATCTCCAACCTGGCCTGGTATTAGGGAATATCACTGTTCATTTATTTTAATGTAGACATAAAACAATGTTTTTAAGGACGGGCATGTGTCTTGCTCAGTTTTTATTTAAATCACAGTGTGGCAACAGTGTTATCAACACTTTCCAAACAAATATTACCTCCCTCTCTGTCTCTCTTTCTCTTTCTCTCTCTCTCTCTCTCTCTCTCTGGTTTGTTTTTTTGGAAACATGCTAATATGTTCTGTTCTCTAATCTGTCCTGGCTAGTAGCTGTGTTATCCATTAGCTTTTTTAAAGCCACTTCATTCAGTTTTATTACTCTGCTTATAAATGACTAAGGACAATAATCACTCTCAGCCTTTTCCTGTCTGATCTGTAGACATAAAATGCAGCGTTTAGGATCATTCTGTCAGTGTCATCATTGCTCAGAATCACTCTGTTTGGATCAGCCGTCAGGAAGCCGGTTTTGTTTCCATTGTTGGGGCTCATATAGATGTTCAGTTGAATCCGTTCATATATCCTGACAACTGTATTATTCAATTCTCCTTTTCAGAAGTCTTTATACAACTGCTTGTACCTGTAGGTTGTATTTTCCCTGGTTATGCTGCCTCTTCTTTGTCATCAGATTAACAGTAATTTGTTATTTCTCTATTTGTGTGATATTTTTGTCATATTTTTATTAAAACCTGTCCACTCAGTGTTGAACAATTGTCAAAAAAAGGTGCATAGTGCTAAGATGAGGTTTTTAAAGAGGCGAAGGGGCCAGCACTTCAGATGCCGTGTAAGAACCAATTCAAAACGAACAAATGATGAATAGATAGTTAATCATTTATGTTTACATAGAAACATGCAGCATTGCTTCAAGCTAAACAACTATTTGCTGCTCCACTTCCTGCAGACCATCATAACATCATCCACCAAGAACATTATGTTCATTGCACTGTTGATCGGCGGAAATCAAGTGTTGAGCAAGAATGGAAAAACATTTTTTGCTTTCAAACTGTTTCGACTGCTTTCCCAAACACATAGTTGTTGTAAGAAACGGTGATGCAACCGTCTGATAAACATGTACATAGGGAGGAGCTTTTTTATCCCATTTTTATTGCATTCTTTCATTGGATAAAAAAAAAGTTAGAATAAATTACGTACAATTAACAATAGGAAGGACTAAGACAACATCATGAAGACTTGGTGATGTTTGTAGTAATAAACAGAGCTAAGCTGCAGAACTGATAGGTGGGCAAAACAAAGAGAAAAGATTTATGGAAAATTCTGTTGTAGCAGATTTATGGTCAAAGATAATCATGATAGCTCACTCAGAACTGTGATCTTTAGAGTTACAATTGATTCCTATCACTAATAAACAAACCCCCCACCCACCTTTATGACTTCCTGTTTGAGTAAAAGTTTCAAGCTATGTGCTCATAGCTTCCTGCCAGAGAGCTTCCATCACCTTGAGACAAACAGCCGTCAGCCGGAGCCTCATGCTGTCAGACTGAGTTTCAGATGGGAGGTTCCCAGGATGTGGGGAGGATGTGGGTTGCATCCAAATGATATATCCTTCCCTGTTTGGTGTTTGATTGGGGCAGAGGGGAGGAGTGTTATCACTGAAGTGTGAGTCATCCTGACCCTCCTCTCCCTCTTTCCCACCACTTCACATGTAAGTGTGTCTACGTGTCATACGCGGTTTTAATGAGCTGCACATCATGTGTTTGCACACGCGTGATGCTTGTGTGTGTGTGTGTGAGAATGGCGTGAGCCTCCACGGTGTGTGTGTACGTGTGAGGCTGGTAAAGTCGCGGTGAGTCATCCACAGGCCAGCATCGCCTTGTTACCATGGGTCACACTCAGCAGGTTCTCCACCTCTCTTCCATGTCCTCCTCCTCCACCTCCATCTCCTCCTTTTTCCTCTCTGAATCAGTGATGACTCCCCCCGTTCCCTCCGAGCCCCCTACCAATGACATCATCTTCCCCCTCCCCTAACACTTTGTTGTGGTGAATCACACTGAACGTTGAGATTTTCTCCTGCTCCTCTCCTCAGACCAAGCAGCAGCGTAAACCTGAAGGCCCCGATTGTCACCGGAGGGTTTTTATCTCTGTTTTTTTTTTAGAACAAGCTGAAGTTCTTTCTAGGTTACAAGATCCTTAAATGAAAATACGACATCTAGCTTGAACCTTTTCACTTATTTTTGTGAATGACCTGCAGAGTTGGTATAACTAAAACCTGTTAGGGGTGAAGGTTCATGTTTCATCTGCATGCATGACCCTAAATGTACAGCAGTTAAAAGGTTTTCACAGATGTTGTGTTTGAGGTATTTTGAAATGCTTTATATCTTCCATTAAACCCCCACCTACCACGACAGTTTGGTCAAAATGTATCATATCTGTATTTATTGCTTTTGCATACGTTTTTCATTTATTGCCTTTTCAGTGTATGTAATCCTACCCCGTCTATCTCCATGATTACTTGCTGTTTAGCACTATTTTATATAAGGTGGAACAAGAGACGTGTTTCTTACTTTACCGCTCACCTCCCTGGACTGCTGACCATATATTCCCTGCATGTATCCTGTAATTTTCATCGTAAGCAAATTCATTGTGTGTGAATGCAATGGGTTAATACCATGATGCTGTACCAGACCCAGATATGGGTAGAGATGGAGTGACGTCAGAGAGGAAAGAAAAGCAGCGTTAAGTCACCTCTTTTCTTCGCCTTCATTCAGTTAATCAGCTCTAGATGCTGCCTAAAAAACAGAAATAAATACAGAAAAAGGCAGCAGATTATTCAGGTTAGACATATAGAGATTTGCTGGTTGTTATAATATATATATCTCTCCTTGCCAATGAACATGGTTCTTTTTCTGCACCGATTCGGCTGTTTAAGGTAGAGAGGGCTTATGGTTCCTGTTTTTCCTGTGATACACGGGTTTTGATTGTAATTGTTACTTTTTAAACACCTCAAACACCCCTTCTGTCAGCAGAGTAATTACTATAACAAATTATTGCTCTCGGCAAGTCCTCATGTTTGACAGCACACACCGTAACCATGGGAATGCTGAATCTCGCACAGCATCACACCCAGATGTGTTCTGGGTAGATTTGTGCATTTAGGTTTCATAAAATAAACCCACCTTGTGACGTTTTTGATCTGCACTCATTTTTCCTGTTCTGTGTGACGGTTTGAGTTTGTTCCAGTGCTGTGAATCCACCTGCCGCCTCTTTTTTTTTGTGAATGGAGAGGCTTGCTGTGCTGTGACGGGAGGATGGATGAATGGGAGGGAATAGACGAACAGATGAATGGGAGAGACGAGAGGGGATGCATGTGGCGAAGCGAGGAGAGGAGAGGAGAGGTGGAGGCTGTACGTCACATTACGTTTCCGCAGTGCATCAAGGGAACTGGTCTGTGTGTGACTCATACCGGCAGGACGGGGAGGGGCTAACGGGAGAGAAGGGCAGAGGGAGGAGGAGACAGAGATGAAGAGGATGTGGAGAAGAGGGGGATGGTGGTCTTTTTTTGTCCTACCTTCCACTTTCTTTTTTCTTTTTCCAGTACTCCATCCCCCCCCCCCCATCAGTGATGTAGTACAGGTGACCTATTCAGCACAGGGAGGAAACCTTCTCTTCCTCCATCTCATTCTGCCTCTCCTCCCTCCTCCTTCGCTCAGCTGACTGCCTGAATGCATGAATGAATGGGCCTCTCTCTCCTTTTATTGCAACGGGGGGAGGAGGGATTACACAGGAAGCTGTGAGGCAGAGGAGAGGGGGAAAGAATGAGCGATAAAGAAAAAAGAAGGAGGAGAGAGAGAGAGTTCCCATAGCATCTCAACAGATACAAACTGACTGCTGATCCCATCCTTTACACAGAAAGCTGTTGCCATGGCATGCAGACCAAAGCAATCATCTCTGTAGGTGCACATACTCATGCATATCTTATGAATGGACACGATTCAATTAATTCAGAAGTCCACTGACACATTTCTAGTCTTTGACGATGACCTGCAGTTTGCAAAGAAGGAAATAAAATCAGATTCTTCCAGCTGGAACGCAGCATTTGCAATCTGCAGGTTTTTGGTGCTGAGTCATTTAATTGCTCTTAAGATAAAATATGATGTTTTCCCAAAGCAAGGGAGACGAAGTGATTGCGTTACAATTTTTGAAGTATTTGCTTGTCTGTGAACCTGAGTAATATTCAATGTTTAGTCTTAAATGTTTTAATATCATTTGTGGGGTCAGAAACTGATGTTGGGAAGGTAAGTCTCTGCTCTAAAACATCCCAATTTCTCTTACACCAAATCTGATTGTTCACATTCTCATGTAATTACAGGATTATTACAGCTAAATAAATGAAACGTATTAGCAGTGAGTACAGAGTTTGTTGTAAATCCTGCTTTAAAATATGACCTTTACGTATTTGACAGAACATCTAACAATAAGATGACAATGGAAAAAACCCATATGTGATAATTGTGTTTATGTTGTTTGACATATTGCTTACATGAGTCATTTAAAATGCATTTCATGCTGAATCATGAAAATATTTTCTCAATCTTTACATAAATGTGTCATCCTTAATCTGATTCATCCACTTTTTTCTCAACATTTTGGGTTTCGCCATTAGCAAAACACGTCTTTGACACCAAAACATGTTTTTATTTTTGTCAAACTATGCATCTTAGATTCTTCTCAAAAATGTTGAAAGCGGAACAAACTGTGTCTCTGTAACAAGCTACTGGTAGAAAAATGACTAATGATCCAATTTAGAACCAACTTGTCAGCTATCTATTAAAACTGATTCATAGGTCAGTGTTCAGAGATTCAAAATCTCCACTCCTGTGAAAACCTGAAGGCAAACAGTAACTACATGGAAAATTAGGAAAAAAACATTTAAAAAAATGACTACTGGAAGAATTCTGATTCAAAAAGTTACAGAAAGTTGCACTCATCAGCAGAAAATATAATAAAACTGTTGCTATTTGGTAAGTTTTGGGAAAATGACACACTTTTTGAGAATAAAAATAGTAAATTGTCTTATAATATATGCTCTGACAATGCAACCTTTTATTTATTTGGTGCCAACCTGGAAAATACATTTAGAATGATAATGAATTAAAATGTCAGAATCATGTTGAATAGTGTTGTTTTTCAGCTGGCCTGGGAATCAGAATATGTTCCTGACATTTCTATGTATTGAATTACAAGCATGTTTCTTATTGTTGCGTTTCTTAATTTTTCTCAGCTTTAACTAACAAAAATTGTAATTTTGCTTTTTTTTATTAAACCAGCAGTGATTTAAAAGACTGTCCATTATTTTACTAAACCAGTTTTTCTTTAGTTTGTAAATGCACACAAATATCTATGTATTAAAGGGCCATACTTGCACATTACCTCACGTTATTCACTCTGCCCTATATGTATGCATTAGTCTGATCATGAACACACATATATGTGCTGATGTGTGTGTGTATGTTCGCTTTCAGTCATCAGACCCTGGTCGTCTCTGCCTCCACCTTGTATGAGTCAGAGCTGCAGCACAGTGTAGGAGGGGCTGGGATTGGATATCCCACACACACACACACACAGACACACACACACACACACACACACACACACACACACACACACACACAC
>CAEGAF010120732.1:0-22517 GCA_903067075.1 Micropoecilia bifurca
TGATGTTGTAATCACTTGGTATTGCTACATCCACCACAACGGCTTTCCTCTGTTCTTTATCCACCACCACAATGTCCAGTTGGTTCTATATGATCTGGATCCCACAGGATCTTAGCTCCGTCATTCTCCACCACCTTTGGGGGTGTTTCCCACTTCGATCTCGGGGCTTCCAGTCCATATTCTGCACAGATGTTCCTGTACACTATGCCCGCCACCTGGTTATGTCGTTCTATGTACGCTTTTCCTGCCAGCATCTTGCACCCTCTATCAATAGATAGATAGATCTATCTATCAATAGATAGATAGATAGATAGATAGATAGATAGATAGATAGATAGATAGATAGATAGATAGATAGATAGATAGATAGATCTATATATATAATTCATCTATTTTTTCCCTGTTACTGATTCTGTATGGAGACATTACAGTTTTTGAGATTATTCGGTCATTTATTTATTTTTAATGAGCAAATTCATTTTGATTTTTCTTTATGGTCGAGCACGTTTGCTGGACCAGTTTTTGTATTTGCCGTTTCATACCAAGTTTGTAAGACATATGAATTGGAAATGGCTCATAAACATAATAAAAGTTTAAAAAAAACACCAAGACCACCATTGTGGTTATTGTATAAATGTATATATTTTCTGAAAATATGCTGCTGCTATTTTTTGTCTTTATTATAAGTCAGAGTAAATAAATCGCTGGTGAAGTTGAAGGCACTCTGGGAGAAAATTACAGGCTTTGCTTGCAGCTGGAAGGAGTTGTATATACTATTAAAGGGTTATTTATTATTTTTTTGTTGGGTGCATCTTTTGTCTTCATTCAAAGATTGTTCTTAGTGAAGAAACTAACACATGTGAAAAAAAACTGATCTAAAATACAAAGAAAAAATAAGACAAAAGACCAGTGAAGCGCACAGGCTGTCCGATGGTCGTTAAATTTGTCAAATCGTACCAACTCAGTTAAGCCCTTTAGTTTGTCAGGAAAAATATAGATTGATTAACTCAAAGTTATAATAATAACCTAAAGATTTTTCCAAAGTGAAGTTTTTAAAAACTCAGGCCCATCACCAGCACCATTACTGGGAAAAAATAAAATTACAGACACTATGCCAACAACAAGTAGCAGGGAAATAATTTGAGACAGGGTTCCTGATGCTAAATATTTGAGAAAGCCTTGATTAAGACTTTTATTATACTTGGGTCAGACTGGAAGACCTTTGATAAAACAGATAGTTTAGCCCCCATTATTTTATATTTACAATTTCAGGGATTCCCCCAGTGTATTATAAGCCTGGTGGGCCACCAGACTTTACTTGTGCCCCCACAAGGTTGAGCATTGTTTATTTGTTTAAGTCTTTTTAAAATATTTTTATTTTTTAAGACTTTATAGCTGGTGTTCAGGTATTAATCTTCCAATCTTTCAATAATATATAATTATCAAGTGATCACTTAAAATTTCCTGTCAACTTTAAGCATTTTTTAAAATTCAAAAACACGACAGGCCGCTGGATTAATGACTGCCCTAGCACCCAGCCATTGGACTTAGCAAGTTTTCTAGGGGAAACCTTGAATTTGTTTTAGTTATTTTGGGGGTTTGGGGATTAGTTCCAATTCATTTTGAAGCAAAGTATTAGGTCTTAAAAATGTGTCATAGGCACAGACACATATTTTAAGAAACAAAACTTGACTTACTGTTTGGGATTGTGTTGCCATTTTCATGGAGCGAGAAAGCTTCTCCTCCAAATCCTCTACGACTTCTTCCAACTTCTTCTACTGAAGGCCTTCATATCTGTACTTTGCCCACACTCCACTACGCCACAGTGTCTGTGCTAATGTTCATATGCTTGTCGCCCACCTGCAAACACATTTACACACATTTTATGGAAAAACACATATAAGAAAGGGTTTCACAACTTACAAATAGCGCACCTGAGGTGCACAGTGCAACACACACACAAACAGCATATGAATGATCCTGGCTCAGAACATTGTAAACCAGCCAGCTACTGCATTCTTAAAGCATTCTTTAAAGATCTGTTACCAACAGAGCTTAAAATATACAACAACACCAAACTTATCAAGTCAGTGCCTTCATAAAATGAACATGAGTGCCAATCCAAAGTATTTTATATGACAATGACCTACTATTTACAGACATAATAGCTCAATGGCGTAGAAGAGTATTGGATATAAAAAGAAGTGCCTTATGAGGTCAAACACTGATGTTGGACAAGACTTGACTTGCCGTTTCTGCCCTAATTCAACCTAAATCTATTTTATAATGTTGAATTCCTGCTCCACACGAAGCTAGCTAATCTATATGGACTTTGCTTTGGCCACAGTAGTTCAGTCATGCTGAAGCAGGAAGGAAATGCTGGTGTAATCTTGTCTATAATTTTGGATCACTTGATAAATCTCTTGGGCAGACTGTAGAGAAACTTGATAGTGAGATTTTCTTCGCTAAGGGTGTTTTCACACCTAATATTCTGGTGGGGACTTGGTTCAGTTGGGGGCCAAAATTCCAACATTTGTTACATTTTCAGCCGCTGAATTTTTCTTTCACAGTGCACTATGCCCAACAATCCAAACTAACTGAGAAACCTGTTCTCCTTCGTTGCCTGTCATGGCCAAGAACCGCTGAAATAAACAACTCAAATCTCGGAAGAAGATATGAGCGCAAATTCCCTCTTCCCAAAATGTAACAAAAATGAAGCAGCATCAGATTTTAGCAGTTGTAGGATTTCTATTTTTGTAAAGGACTAAGAACCATTTCTCCCCCTGGCATTAGACTCTTTTGTAGTAGTTTTGGTTCTATTGACCCAGAATGCCCTACACTATAGTTGTTTCCTGCTTTTGGAGCGACCTACGCTCCAAAAGCAGGAATCCACATACGCATTCAGCTGCGCCTGAGTTCACTTTAATCAAATCGAGACCTAGGTTTTAAGGCAGACTAGAGTTCCCTTTTTTTTTGGTCCACGTAAGAGTTCGATTACGCATTCACACCTCCTGAAGCGAACCGGACTTTCAAGATAAATGGACCAGAGTTTGATTAAAGTAGACTAAACGTGGCTGGTGTGAATGTGAACATGAGCTGTATAAAAGTCTGCATTTTTAGTCACTGATTTCCAAATATTTGATTATTTTGATACTTGGCTATGTGCACTATTTTGCTGTGTTTGAAAACAGGTAATTTTGCTCAGGTTCTAGAGTCCTGCTAATGACCTAATTATGTGATTCAGATGTGTTGACTCGTATACACTCGTGAATCTAACAGTTTCAGCACACTGGCCCTTGAGGACTTTAGTGTGACAGTGCTTTACAGGGACACCCATGTTATGTAACAAGACAAACCCAATTTGGGATAGATTATAAAGACTTGGCTGCAGCAACAACACTGGTCTCAACTGTCAGCCATCCTGACCTGTACTTAACGGATAGCTGTGAACAACAATTAAAAATGAACAATTGTACACTGTGAAGCTTGTTTTTGGATAGATTGGGTCAAAACGTCCACACTAAGCTGCTTTATTATGCGTTATTCTCAGACCAAAAGATTACAGAAAGGTGCACATTTGGGGAATGGGGTCAGGAGGGAGGAAGGTGCCACTATTTCAAAGCTCACAAAAGGAAACATCTAATCAATTTTTGGTGCTGCTCCATTTCCCAAACCAGCATCAGCCAAACTCTGCTAGGAAGAGTTTTTTATGCCATTGTTCAAACACCATGACTGGAAACAACACACTGAGCCCAGAATAGTTGCACTGTATCAGCAAGGTCTCCCTCCCTGAAAAAGATTTCAAACCTGAATGAGGTTTCCAGAAGTATTGCGAAAGCTGGTAAGGCTGAAAAGAAGGCACGGTGATCAGTCAGAGAAACATGGTGCGACAGAATAATAGATCAAGCTTATTTTCATTCGAGAATCTGAAGATGTCCAGCAGTGTCATCAGCTCACAAATGGCAGAATCAACTGTTTACAAAGTTACCAAGAGGGCTTTGTGGACTTGCAGTGGTGACATTTATAAGGATTAATTATAATCCTCAATAATGAGAAATGATGGAAGACATGCATCAAGCCATGTCATCAAGGAGGCGTCTGTTTATGGTGATTGTTCTGTACCAATCAGTCACCCAATGTCATCAAGAACAGCCTTCAGTGCAAAGAAGAACAAGATGTCCTGGATGGAATTGTATCGTCTCCACAAATGTGTCTAAGATTTAGGTAGGCCCATATCAACATAATATCTGGGATTAGTTTGGCAAGAGGTGTTGATTTATTTATTTTACAAAGGAGCTTCCGTGCATCTAAAGTAAAAAATAAAGCCTCTCTTCACTTCTGTTTTGATGCAGAAAATGATCAAAATCAATTATTTAAAAACGTCCATCTTTTGTGTGACATGTACATCTTTTCTTGGCAAAAACTTGAAAATAAGGATTTTAAAAAACCTTGCTTTAAGTATGCAATGTGGATGTGGTTCAAACTCAGGAGTCAGGAGTAGTACACATCTCAAAACGTATAAAACAGAGTTATCCATCTCCAATCATCAACAGGTTCTATCCTTAAACTTTTTAGGTACATCCCTGTTTCAACATAAACAAATCCAGTGAATGGCTCAATACCAGATGTTTGTAGAGCTAAATGACAAGCAAAAGTTTTCTGGATAGTAGCTCGCAGTAACAGGAGCTGTGGACACTTGATTTAAGGTGTTTCTGATTAACCCTAAATAAATTTCAGCTATTGGAGAAGTCTATTACTGCCATTAACTTAAGCTGGGATCACACTGCTCAACTGGACTCAACACATTTAGAAGAACTTGAGAGTTCAAAAGATGTTTGTTTCAAGACAGGCGTTTTAAAATATACAACTAACCCACACTCAATTCAATGTTCTGAACTGAGTTTTCTGTTGATCATTTACACCATTTCATTGGCTTCCATTTTTAAAAGATGTGAGTTTATAGGATTTTGATCAAATCTACTTAACATTTTTTACAAAGTTTTTTTAATAACTTGAAGATCATTGAGGTGACAAATTATGAAATAACGCAAATTCGTCAAATAATATAAAAGTCAGAGTAAGAAAATTTTTTCTGACTAAAACTGAGAAAAAGGTCTTCTCTAAGTTTATTATGTTTCCTGCTAGGAGGAATGTTTTCCTACACTGCAGGCCTGGATTGCACCCCATTAACAAGGAGTGCGAACTAAAAAGTAAAGAAAACTTTGGGAACACACCATACGGAACCCTAACAACCAAATCCTTAAATCAGATAACGTGCCAGCATTTACTAAATGTCACAACCTACTTTAAACGACACAAAAGGTCCAATAAGAAGCTGCTTTTTGTCCCAGCCCCATCGGGCGCTGTCTGTCTGACCAGGGGCGCTTTCCTGTGACTTGGTGCTGAACATCTCTTCCTCCACCCGGCTCGATGCGAGAAGGAAACTACTAGTTTACAATGTTTCCGAGAGGCACGGTGGAAGTTCACCGCCGCCGCCGAGTCAAGTCATGTCTCCAAAAACTTTTCAACTCGTCCCACCCCGCCGAGAGGACGCACCTGAAAATAGTTCAGCACCACCGCGTCGAACCCGGCCCCGGGATTCCTATTGTTTTCTACTGCCGTACTATCAAGGCAAGAGAGGGGAATGGCTCTTTAACACCAAGAACGCGGAGAGAGACGATCTACGCCGGAGAAGCTCTTCGTTTCTTCCCCCCCACCTCAGCTTCCCGGTGCTAAAATGCCTCGTAGCTCTCTTTCAGCCGCCGCTCAGCAGCCGGAGAAACCCTCGGTCACACCGGGAGCCGTCGGGGTTGACATAAGTCCTAAATTCGGCACAGTTTCTGTAACATTACGGCTCATTAGATTCCTCGTTTTCGCTCACTTACCTCCGCCATTCCGTTTCTGCGCAAGCTTACTGTTGCCCGGATGTTGTATGTCTGCTCCTCTGTACAACTCTGTTTATTGCGGCAACGACTCGGCAAGAGCAGCTTTGCCTTAACTTTGTTTGACTTAACTCCACTTTTTAAGATTTGTTTTTTTTAAAAATTATTTTCATGTGGCAAATAATGTTTTTTAATACTTATGTAAAATTGTTTATATGGAAAGACACGTACAGCGGCCGCTACTTTCAGTATGAACTAAACGAAATTATATGAAACAGTTAACATTTTATAACATTGTACTTAAAACAATTTCTAAAAAGGTTCATAATTAAAATCCGTTTTGCATATTGAGCAAAAAACAACTTCATGACATTAAACCCTTGTTTATTCAGTTTTTTGTATAAAGTTTAAACTGAACAAATTTTATTAAATGGAAATCTATGAGATTTAAATTCAGCACAGTTTACATGTAGTCTACTTACACCACATCCATGTGATTTTAAATTTTGAAAAGTAAAGGCCATCTATAGATTATGCTGATTGTATTCACAGAGGTGGAAACTCAACATGCTCAAGAGTAGATAAAAATGACATCCTTCATTTTTTTAATGAGACCCTGCTCATTATTAATTTATGTCCCTTACTGCGGACATTTTGTTCACCCTACTGTACTACTTTATATAGGACATCCTGGCTTTCCAGTGATGCGTCATGTGATAGGCTTACATGCTGGGAGCTGACTTTCCCCAATCAAAATGAACAGCTTACCAGCAACCACTTTTTATGAAGACAGGAGAGGAAAGTCATGTATTTTTTCATCTTCAATGATATTTCCCTGATATTTATATTTTTATTTATTGACATGTTTAACAATATTTTGACCTATGAAAGAATTGAATGATTTGAAGAGTTTCACCTTCAGAGCTCATCATAGCACTGAAGTAGTTATACTAAAAGTCCCCACTGAAAAGAATATTAAGGAAAAGAAAAGAAAGGATACATTTCCTCTGTAATGCTGATGATACTCAGCTATATTTATCCATAAATCCTGATGAATTCAGTCAGTTAGACTACAAGAAAAACCTGGAGGACTCTAAATGTTTTACTGTTGAATTCAGATTGAAGTTGTTGTCTTTGGACCAGAGTCTTTGAATAAGAAGCTGCTTAGATTGTCATCTAATGGATGACTTTAAATTTGACTCCTGTGCTAAACCAAAGTGACCAGGACATGTAATTTAAAACCCATATTAAACGGGTTTCCAGGATTTCATTTTCTCATTAAAATATCTTGTCCAGGAGTGATGCTGAAAATTTAGGCTATGTATTTTCTACTGCAAGGCTGGACTATTGTAATTCTTTACTATCAGGAAACTCACAGGAGACAGTTTAAAGCCTTCAGCTGGTCTAAAAAGCTGCATCAAGAGTTCTGATGAAAATGAAAAAGAGATTGATCACATTTCTCCTATTTTAGCTTCCCTTCATTGCCTCCCTGTTGAAGAATAATTTAAAATTCTCATATTCATATATACAGTCTTCATTAGTCAATCTTCATCTAATAGTAGCAATCAGATTGTTCCATTTGCTCCTGGCAGAGCATTTCCCTCTTAGACTTCTGTGCAGATTGTTGGTGGCTCTTAGAGTCTCTTAAGGTAGAATGGCTGGCAGACTTTTAGTTATTCAGCTTGTCTTCGGTGGAACCAGTTCTCAATTATTATAGTTCATGGGGCAGACTGTCCACTTTTAAGACTAGGCTTCAAACTTTCCATTTTCATAAAGTCTATAGAGTGGATTAGATGATCATCTCTGCAGTTCTACTTACTTGAAGTCTCAGTCCTCACTCTAATTTTGCAGTATTTGCTGTCATGTCAGCTCTTAACTTTATATTTACTCTATAAGGTGTCGAGACGCAACACCTTCCTGGTAGGGACATCATCTAAGGTACTGATGATTCACCTGGCCCAGTCTTTCAGTGCTTAACCTAGAATCTTTCCTAGACAAAGCTATTGGCCAAGTGTTTGCTGTGACTATGTACTCTTTCATCCCTTAGACTGGAAAGCTCAGTCAGAGATGTCTTACTCTTACTTTCTTAGTGGGAATACACTGAATGATTTTTGGCTAATTTTCAGCCGATTTTCCAGTTGTGTGACAATTTTTGCTATTGGGCCGAGTCTTAGCCTAATCCTGTGTTGTGCATAGTGTGTTATACAGCAGGTTATGAGAAGCAGCTAAGACGTCACGTAGCTCCTGGTCAGCAATTGTACAGTTACATAAAAATCAAAGCTGCTTGAAATTCTTGGCACCCCTCATGCGGCTATTGCACTGTAAAGGCCTAATTTACCTGAACCTCTCACATTTATAAGTCACTTCTCAGAAAAGTATATAAGTAATCTGGCTTACTGTAATTACGTACCGCAATCAATCTAACATGTTAATCTCATAATTAAGTGTTGCTTGCTTGAAATTAGACATGTCAGTGTGAAACATATGTATAAATTTCAATATTAGAGTTTATGAACTTCAGATGTCTTCAAATTCACATTTTTTTGCATTTCTGCTTTCAAATTTAGTGTTCACTAAATTCTCTAACATTCAGTGACTCAAAGTAAATGTACCTGCACTACTAGACAATAAGTATGTGTCCATATACCTGGATTGAATTCACTCTCACCTCCCTTTTTTAAAGGGCTTTTAGACTATTTATTTGTAAAATATAATAATTTCCCTTTTAGGTGAAAAACTCGCCCAAGATTATCAGTGACCTAGATGTGACGGATGGGAGGAAAAGGTCAAACATCCTTTGGATCATTTCTAGATCATGTCATGCAAGGTTGTCTCACTCCACTAAAGCATAGCAAGGTCTGCACTAATAGGCCAATTATCCCTTTCCTGTCCAGTCACACTGTATGATCCGACTATGACAAATCTTACTGGCCTAACGGTTTGGTTTTTTCTCTCCAAATGGTTTTGCACTGGATTTTCAGGTCTATCAAAGGAAGAAAACATTCAGGGTCAAAGACTGGGAATAGGAGCTTTAGCAATCTTGTGACTGATTGAGTCTGTTCTCCCCAGGAACTTTTGACATCACAACAACTGATCTAATGGATAGTTTTCTTTCAACATGTTTCAGTATTCAATACTGACTCCATAGGTGTATATGGCAATAACACTGGTTGATGATGTGATGGCAATGGTCAACCAAGATGGCAATGCTTTGACATCACAAGGCCTTGAATCTGAAACGAGTCTAAATATTCAACTAACCAACTAAGAACATCTAACTACCTTGACTTCAAACTGTATCTGGATGAGGAGCCAATAAATGTGAAATGTTTCTATGAGGCTAAAGAAAATAAATTTAAAAAAGTTATTTTTCCCTACTAAAATAACAGTAAACAACATGCTAAGTAAAATAGGAAATAAGGGTGCTGATGTTGATGGATGGATGTGATGTGGAGAAAGTAAAACACTGGTGTTGATCCAAATATTAAGTTTCTCAAAACCCTAAACTTCTTATAGGCACTTCTACTCTCAAACATTTTAAAATATACATAAGCCCAACCCAAACTTTTGGGTGTCAAAGAAAATGGTTAAAACACCGATGGAAACTAGTCTTGGCGTTTTCAAAGCAAGTCCACTTGATTCAAATATTTCTTCACAGCACAGTCTGGGATTTCATCCATTGACTTGGATTCCTCTGGTAAAACTTCTACTGTGCAAATCAGCGAACTGAAAGGGAAGTTCTAAACAATGTCACTTCTCTCTTAGCAGTGAAGGATGGTTGTTTAAAGTGCAGGCAATTGCTAGAAAGCTTCATAGCACAGTTGCACTGGGGCTTGACATACTGTACGTCAGGGACAAACTTTAGTAACTGGGTAATGGTCAACCAGGATGGCTGACCTGGTCCATGCCTCCAGGAAGCAATCGCTTTACAGTAGATGAGAGCCCCAAACTTAGTTTGTACAAAGTGAATAACATGGAACAAGGGCCTGATTTTTACCTGGCTAAGTGAAAACATGATTAAGAAAGATTGGATTGCTGCACCGCCAGTAAAGATTTTCACGTTGACTTTTGAGAAAGCTTCATATAACTCTAAATGCCCATTTTTATTGCAGTTAAAACAGTTTTTTTAACATATCTTTTTCAAAAGTTTTACATTTTATCATCTTTTGAGCGATGCCTGTGTCAGGATCTTTGTTGCTTTATGGGTTTTCTTGGTTTGCAGTTTTTTTATGTTGGTCTGCCTCAGTTATTCTTTTGATTAGATCAGCATCATTTCTGTTTTATTTGAGATAATATGTTCTTATTTAAGTTCATGTTATTTATTCTTTATGTTTGGTTGTTCTTTAGTCCACTAAAATCATGTTTTGCCTTTTTGTTACTCCTTGTTTCTTTGTGCCATCTCTGCCCTTGCCTAGTTTCTCCAGATGATACAAGTTAGACTATCCCACTATTAAAACCACGGTTTGGGTTTTTTTTTATCAGTAATTGGCATTTCAATTCGGTGTCTTTTGAACAGTTTCATTCTGTATCTTAGATGCTGATATAGTTATGCTTATGACCTCCTGGATATGTTTACAATACATATGCTATTAAACCCCTTTCCAGTCTGATAAAGGTCTTTTATTTTTCTCATCTGTTCTTCAGATCTTCAGATTACTGCATAATGTGTTGCTTTCTTAAATCTTCTAATCCGGTGTTATTACAGCTAGAGAAATTTAACTCAACTTTCCACAGAAATGCTGTTAATGATACTTAATTTATGATTTATCAAGTGGAGTGATCCATGTTATATTTAATCAGATAATCAGATTATAATTTGTCAAATACTTTTAACAGTACTGTTACTGGTAAATGTGTCAGTGATAGAATTGCAGAAGAGGTTAAAGTTTCCATGATACAGAGAGAATAAGACTTGTGTGTCACTGAATTTGAAAAGCCTAATGAGACACTGGGCACTAAACCGCAAGCTACAAATGCTGAACTGTGGCACAGAGTTCCAGGACTTCCAGTTCCAGATAAAGACAGATGTGAGACAGTGATTAAGCTTTGAGTCGGGTGTTGCAGTCATCTATCTTTGTTATTAAATTGACTTTCTTCCTGGTATACTGTAACCTCAATGTTGTTTTTTATAAAGGTTTTTAGTCTTCCTGAAACCACATAAATAGCTTGTTTTGATGGCTGATATACAGTTCAAAGCAGTATAGTTTCATTTTCAGTTTATGTGAACTCAGTCCGATTGGTGTGTTTAGGTATCTTCTGAACACTCCCATTTGCCCGGATTCTTGTCAGTGTCACTGCATGACATGTTACTCTTTCCTGCATCTGCTTGCACTAAAATATACTGTGATCTATGAACTACTGTACTGATTGGCTGCATCTATTGTTGTAAAATTACAATGGAAAGAATAGATAAAAGGTAACTTATCACTTTGTGGTATCTGATTTACGTGCATGTAATATGTCATCAGCAAACATCCAAAGTATACAGTAGAACATTGTGACAAAGGATTTTGATTTAATATGTATAACATCAAACTGAAATACAGATCATGGGCTAAGTATGGCTACAAATATTTTCTCAAATACTTTCTGTAACAAGACTGTATGGCCAGATCAGTTTAAGATTGAGTAATTGAACCACAATGACAAGAAGTATTTTGGAGGTGTTATATTAAAAACACTGGCAGGATGTGGTGGTGTGACAAAGTGGTTCAGTGTGTTTACCACTTATCCCTTATTCTTATTTCTGATTCATTTACTCTTTCTGTAGCTGGACATAATGCTTAAATTTAAACATTACTTTGCAACTTTGCTTCACTTACTACTCTGGGTTTGCTTGTGCAGTTTCCACCTATGTATATGTTTTGGTGAAAGCTAACACTTTTGCACCATTGGAGGAATGTTTCAAGGTATATTTATGGTAAAGTATAGTTTCCTTATTTACTCACCATTGTTTGTCCCTTGTAGATTCTGCAGCAGGGCAGGTGAATGGGAGGAGCCGACCCAGTATTTCCTGCTTAAATGGCTGGATGATGATGTCATCTATTACACAGCTGGGTTCTACCAATTAGAGGATTTTCTTTTGTGTATTGTTTTTTTTCCTTCTTTAGAGGAACATTTTGAGTTTCCCTATATTACATGGTTTATTTTCCAGACCATTTAATATGAGTAGATGAGTTTGATGGAGGTGGACTTACAATACCACACTGTATGTATGTTTACTAATGTGTATATATATATTTTTTATGTCTGTTTGGATCAAAGGAAATATTCAATATACTCAAACACATGCAACTAATCCTAAATAATTGACCACGAGTGTAAAATTATTGACATTCATGTCCATGGTGAGCACATGTAAATGTCCAGTCATATTTGTTTGAAAGAGTTGTTTCACTTAAAAGATAAACAATGAAGCAAGTTATTTTTGTTGAGTTTACTTGTTATTTATGACAAAATCAGTTATTTTAGAAAAAGAGGCCCAGAAAACACTGAGGCCCAAGAAGATCATAAGAACGGCCAGCCGTACTGTGGTTGTGGTCTCTATCCATGACCGATTTCCTGTGTTTGGGGTGTGAGTCACCGCTGAGCTGCTGTCACAAGGATCTGTCACAAATGAAGATATATACACTTGCCTCAGAGGTCACAAATAATGTGATCTAGTGGTACAAGTATACCAGTGGTACATTTCTCATGACACATCATGAGGAATGATGTGTCATGAGAAATGTTGGTAATGACATTTGCTTTCCATGTTACAAAATAGAAACAGGATTTTTATATACATAAATGTCTCATGTCAACAGACACTGCATTATCAGACAAAAATAACTTAAATAAATACAAAATGCAGATTTGAAATGATCATTTTGTCTAGATCAACCACACACCTTAACTGTATTAGCCCTGTTTGAAGCAATTAGCTCATTTCCAAAGGAGATGGATGAGTACTCTGAAAAATAAAGAACTTTTTCTTGTGTGTTACACCCAGAGGAAGTTTATATTGATTGTTTGTCATAGTGATTTTAGTAATGCCACCCAGAATAAAAAAAAAATGTAGGGGGCCAATGATGGTAAAATTGGTTGGCATGTGATTCAAAGTTTCATCTTATAATTTAAAGGTGGAGTTTATTGTTTTGTGTGCTAGGTTTGTTGGGTGTTTTCAGAAATTCTAACTTCATTTGATTATCATCCAAATTTTAAATACTTTAATACTGTAGTGTAGTGTGGATTATTCCACAGTGAGTAAAATACAGTTTGAAAAAGCCAGAGTAACGACCATAAAAATAATCTTCAGAGCTTTTTCATGACTGCCTTCGAAGTCAGATGTTTACTCTCGTCAGGATTTCTCTACATCTTTGAACACAGGTGTTTTGGAGATATCCGTCTTCCGATGAGATCAAAATCAATGTGTTCTGCCATAGTGACCTCTTGTCATATTGAAAAAACATATTGAAAAACATAACAATCCATATGGTTGAGGGTTTTTCTTTGTTTTTGGCTGGAAGAACTGGTGCTCCTGACTAAACACATGGCATCATGAGGATAAAAATTTGGAAATACTAAGCAATATCTGCAGACATCAGCCAGGAGGTTAGTGTCTGGGCACAAGTGGGACTTCCAGATGGACAATTGTTTTTATAATTTAAGTTGTAGTTTTTAAGTTAATGAATTCAGATGTCTAATCTGTGCCTCAGAAGACTGATTTTATATCTATTTTCCACAACATAATATTGGCTTGGTAATTGCAGCATTACAACTACCTTTCCACAAGGGGGCAATGCTGTCTTGAGCATAAGTCATTTTATTCTGACTAAGGCAAGTTCAATAGTTTGCACAGCTATATGATTTTTGTAAGGTTAAAATAGCATAACTTTATAAATTCTTGGTTTTATATTTGCAGAAAATGCCTTTCTCTTATTGGGAAAGGAGATCATAAGCAGTGAACTGGATTCCAAACCAGTATGCTTCTATTGTTTGCTCCTGGCATCAGTCCCACTTAATAAGTCTGTACGAGTCCAAGCTAAAGACTTGAATCCAACCCAGAACCCTTGTGAGTCGGAGTGTACATTAGTGTAACTCTGACATTCTGGTCAGTACCTTCACTTTGTTTGCTCTCTTTCACCCTTTCTTTTCCCGCTCCCTCCCTAGACAGGATGTTTGTGTCTCAGCGGAGCAGCAGCAGACAGCAAACCATAGGAAAGCTGATGATCAGATAGGGTGGTTGTGAAGCACCCAGCTTTCCCTGCGATGTGAAAGATTAACTAGGATTTAGGACTTCTAGTTGGATTGGCCCCCCTACACCGAGACACTGAAAGGACAGCAAAACAACACGAGGCCATTAAGCCACAGTGACCCAAACAGCAAGTCCCCCTCCCCATCCCCTGTCAAACTGCCATTTTCAACCTAACATCCTATATAAACAAGGTTCTAATTGTGAGAAAAAAAATGACTCAGAAATGAAACGACATCGTCCACGGAGAAGGAAATGACCAAAGTGACCCACTTCTTATCTGAAACAGACACTGGCCAACATGTTTGAGTAATGATGCATCAATTGTCATCGAGGCGTTATTGAGGCTGATGCCGCTATTACTTGCCAAGAAATTCAGGCAACAAGAATTATTATGCCAACAGGTGATATAATGAGACTCAAGAGGATTGTGTTTCCATGTATTGTAATGCTTTTCATGTGGACTCATGGAAGTTAGCGTTAGATTCCTGGCTGTGGGCAGAGGCCTGTGCAGCACAGGATGTGTTTAATGTCAAAGAAACCAGAAGACGTACACCTAGAAGAGGAGAAATAAAGAAATCAGCATAGGCGTAGTTTAAATAAACAAGTTATTGTTAGATTTGTTGTGCCTTGTAAATAAATATTCTAACATTGCAATACAAATATGTATTTTTATATGTTTTCTGATGTGAGATGGAAGGAAAAATGTTATATGTTAAATTTATTTTCATAGATAAAAATCTGAAAAGTTTGGCAAGCATTTCCAAGTTTTATGGTGTATCCTATTTTCCGGATTACATGTCAGATGTTTATCTTTTGTTTTGTTTTTGTTTTTTCAAAGTTTTGCTGACCCCTGTACGACTGTTTTTCCTCTTTGTGACACATTTATCCACTTTTGCATTAAGTTTTAATTCATACTGATGAACATCAGCCATGGAGTAAACATTACCGTTGCAGTTGAGAGGAAAGCTAATTGTGGGCAGACAGGAATATGGCCGGAGCTCGTGAAACAAAACTTCATATGGTACTTAAAGAGTATACTATACGGAGAGGCTTGTGTCTCAATGTCCTAGAAGTTGCCAGGGAGATGAATATAAATTACTTTCCAGGCAGACCTTCTTGGTGTTACTTCATGCAACGTAACCTCTGCAGGGTAAATTGTAAATTTGATTGATTGATTGATTCTATTTTAGGAAATCACAAAAAAAGAAAAAAAAAAACATCAGTTGTTTTTGCCAGGTCATTGCTGTAAATAACAATTTGTTCTTAATAACTTACCTGGTAAGGTAAAGGTTAAATAAATAAAATAAATAAACATTTTTGCAAGGGGCTGTGAAAAAGTGCCAACAACTCACCTTTTATTATTTCTTATTTTCACAATAACTCAAAGTAAATTGAAAATCCTTTGAGTGGAAAAGACATGTTTACCCCAAACTTCGTGCACGCCTTCTTTTTCTCGTTATCGTGAAATATTTCTGAACAAGACGTTTTTATAGAAACTGTGGAGGGCACTTCCTGTGAGACGCAACACACTCTAATAAAAACACAGGAGTGGAAAGATGTGTGCAGCTCTGCCCTGTCCTGTTTTAGATTCCCTCCGCCCTCCAAGCCCTCCATATCACTCCCTGTTCTCTGTAAATTCCCCTGCCAAGCCACTGGTTTCCTCAACCAATACCATTTTTGGGACTAATTTGCTTCAAAAGTAGCAGACAAGTGGAAATGGCATTTAAACATATTCAGCTGACTCAGAGTAAACACGCTGTTCAACGGATCAAAGAAGGTAAAAGAAGAACCTTAAAAGTGTGTCCAATTCCCTCACACAGCCGACTTTCTGTTGGTAGGATTTCCTTGCAGTGATGGCTTTTTTTTCCTATCAAACCCCATACAAGAGTCTGAGTGTGAATTAAGCCTGTAAGTGGTATAATTAAGAAAGTAACTGACTCTAAGACACATGGGCCTTTCACACCGAAGACTCGTCGGTGAGTGTACACACATGTGCCATAGAGGCAGCAGACAAACAGCCTTCTGTTCACATCCAGAGTTAATCTGAAATCATAACTCACCTCAGTTCACCACCATACAGTCAAAAAGGGCTGGATACAGTGTCACAAATATAACACAGGTTCACAGGGTCTCAGTCTTTTAAATGATCAAGAATTAAATGCTTGAAGTACAAGCTCTTTCTACAGTACCGGAAGTATAATCTAACAAGCTGTGTTCCCAAAAATCAGCTTCTTTACAAGGAGGTAATCTAATAGATTTGCCTTGAACCCAGCTCATGTTTCATTCCCAACAGAAATGTTTGCGCTCGTAGCGCTCCAAATCAGCTTGTAATATCTGCAAGTGCCTTTGTGGAGACAGTCTCATGGCGGTTGGCAGTAAGTCCACCGAGAGGTCATGTCTTTATCTTTTGGTCCTCATCCACAAAAAACAATTCAGCAGGGTGAGGGCTGCAAGGCAGGAGAATGGATTCCAGCAGGCACAACAGCTCTGGAAAATACACCCTTCACAATGTTTTTCTTCACTCCATCTCCTTTGCTTGTTTTTCTGATAGAGTGGTCAGGCTGATAACTAGGATCAAACTGTTCCTCAAGGATTAAATACGTAAGACAGACTCAAACATAAATCCACAAGATGAGATTCTTTTCGCCCTGGTCATTTATAACATTTCAGTTGGTATAAATATCGTTTCGAGGAGCTGGATTATGCTTAAGGAGCTTGAGAATCATGGCTTGAAAAAGTGATGGCTGTGTCTGATATTTATATTCACTTTCCTGTATCCATGGTTTGATTGTTTTGTTAAAGACTCCGGGGAAAATGTCTGGACGTCCAAGGCGAGGGCACTTTTTGTAAGCGCTCGTGTGTCTATGTGTGTGTGCAAATGTCAGGTTTACTTTAGCTCTTTCAGAGATGCTGGAGTGATGCTAGGCTTGTGGTGGACCAGTGCAAACATGAAGCTGTTGGAAACAATGATCTCACAAAGCAGGCAATTCTTTGTTTACCACAGAGTTTTCCCAAAACCTGGAGGAACCTGGATAGAGGAGGCCTCACTAGCGGCCTGTTTCATTTATTTTCACACCACATTCTCTCTGTTTAACCTTTGACAAGGTCTTCCACCTCCTATCCTTCCCCTTGTACCTCTCACACTCCGTCAATAAACAAACCATAAACCTCACAGCAACTCTTTCTCATCAAGCGTTGAATTATGAAGTATGTTGCTGTTGCACCACCAGAGGTCCCACCGTGTAGTCACAGTTGAGAGACAAGGACACGTGGGAGGCGGCGCTGACTGTTATGATCTTAGTGCTGTGGTGGATCATAACGTTTCAGACCTATAAACACAGGTGGGTTACAGTTCTGCAGGCCATGAAATCAAATATGTGCCTGCATATGTGTGTGTGTGTGTCGTTCTGTGTGTATAAATCACCAGATGACGCGCGGCACCATATGCTCAGCAGACGCTGAGGACCTTGGAAACATGTTGCATCTACAGTAGCCCTGTGTGCTTTTATTCCATGATTAACTGGATGCCACAACATGCATGCTCTTTTAGATACATGCAGTTCTTCAGGTATTTGGTTTAGTATAAATACAACACAATGTAAAGGCTTCCACTGCATGGAATGTCTTTCAAGTGGCTTATTCATGTGATTTAGTAGAACCCCCCCACACCTCCCCAAAAAAAGAACTAATCTTCATTGGAGTTCCAAAATTTTTCCTTTAAATCAGTTTCATGAGTTACAGGGCAGCTATCTTTTACAGCTTCATCTTTTTTAATGCCGTTTGGCCTCACAATAATATTTCCTTAGTTATTTCATGTCTGAAATGGAGAAATTTGTCAAATAGATAATAAGTAAGGTAATAAGACACATACATGCTAAAAGAAAATATAAATACATAAATAAAAGAAAGTGGCTGAATGATAGTGACAATTGATGACGTCAAATATTGAGCATCAAATTTGGGCAGCAGTGCACAACACAAGACAAAGGATGAAACCTAGCTAACTGGCACCCTGTTTGGGCATTTAAAAGCTGTTACTGGAAAGGGTTTTCTTCTTGAAAATCACCACAGTAGACAATAACCATTTTTGTATTTTGTTAAGAATAAATAAAAGTACTTGGTCTAAAGTGTGGTTTAAGCTTAATTTTATAACTAAAACATATGAGAAATCCCAAAGAGCAATAATTAAACCTCTACTACAGATCCATTCAATGTACTGTTACAAACTGATTTGATCTATTTTTAAGTCATGTTAAGCAGTGATGAGCAGACTACAATGATGGTTTCTAAAATAGATCAAGAACAAGGGAGCAAAACCCCTTATATTTAAATGTTGGTTTTCGATCGTGTTTTTTAATTACAGAGTTGAAACGAAATAAATCAAAATGCTTTGCTAGGTTGTAGGTTTAGTCAATGAATGGATATATAAAGCTATATTTTAACTAAACTAAAAGCAACATCAAGCTGTGGAATATGACTCAAATGAGAAAATGTGTGTATATTTATATATCTATGTATATATATATTTTATTGTATGTCTATGTTCATTGAGTTGAATGTGTTTTTTTTCTGTATGCTGCCAGTTTTGGCAGAAGACAATATCTCTTTTCTCTCTCGGAAAAGAGATATTTTTGATCTAAATGGGACATACCTGGTTAAATAAAGGTTATTGCTCTTATTCCTATTGTCAAATCATTCCCAACATGAGGGTTATTTAAACAAATCAGAAATCATTTTTAAATAAATCTACCCGATAGATATTACCTAAAATATGTCTGACTTCCAAGCTTTGCCTGGAATACAATTTGATTGGTTTAAATGGCGGGACTGTCTAGGCTCCCAGTCACATGTCACTGTGGCCCTGACTGATGAGATGTGAAGTGTGTTTTGTCAGCCTTTATTTAAACCTGCATGTCTCTGGAGCCTGGGAGCTTTAGGGTGTCAGTGTCTGATGATCGGCACGTCTCACTATTGTTACTGGATGAGCAGCCACCCACTGGTCTTTACTACCTCTGCAGATCTGTATCAAGCTTTTCTTATTGTGAAGCATCGCTGTGTAAAACATGACCATGGAGCTTAGTGATAATCAGAGGCCGTCAAACCCGCTCGTCGCCATTCACCGGGTAATTCATTCACAAACGAGCATCGTTGGATTCAAAACAGCTCCCACACCAAGGCTACGCATGAGCAAGTAGAGCGTTATACAAGCACAGGCCATTTACCATGAGAACATACTCCAACTCTTCTGTACTCTGGGACAGGGAAAAGAAAGCCCAGTGTTTATCTTCTAACATTCTTGTTTATAATTTCCCAGAAAAAAAAAAACACTTGATGCACTTGTATTTTGGGGGAATTACATATTTGGCAAAATTTAACGCAGACATACCTTAAATAGCTTTGGTAAACGTCTAAAGAATCAAAGATATTTAAAGTGATATTGAAAGGTAACCAGGTTAAAAGTGATATCTACTTTTTAAAGTATTTATTACCTTTTATATATATTTACAATCAATCTGTTTTTAGGCCAACATTTTTTAAGCCAACAAGTCATATCTTTATCACACATTTAGTTTACATTTGTTCACAACCAGCAACCCTCCTGACACCATTGGGGAACAAGGGTATACAGAAAATGGATGGATGGATGGATTTGCATTTGTTCACATATTCACTCTATCTTATTTAGTTTGATGCAGTGGTAAAATAAAAATAAATAAATAAATAAATAAAAACTTTATATGAGCATAAATGTCCAAACTCCTCAATGTTTTTCTTTATATTTCAATTTATAGATGTCGCAAGTCCATAAAAGTTTGTGCACTTCCCATAATGTGAGTCATGTGTACTACATTTCCAGCTTATGTCAGACTTTAATGACTCATGTTTTACTTTACTTTATTATTCGCAGCTAAGCGAATGTGCAGTTCTTGAACAGTAGATGTTACATACTACCACAGCACATTAGGATTTTTCTAAGTAAACAGTTTGTCTAAAAATGATTATTTTGTTAATCTAAAGCCCTAAACATAGATATTTACAATCCAGCTAGTGATGCAATCTATTTGTAGCCAAAAGCTTTAACTTCCTCTTCATCCAGGCTGTCAGGAACGCTGTTGATTTCAAAGAACATGAACCACGAGACCTTCGTCGTCTAGTCATACTTGGGTTTTTATTCCTCATAACAGTTCTTCAAATCTACAGGTAAGAAACGCACCAGCACACTTCGAACGGAAACTCACAGAGAACTGGATCACTCGAGTAGAACTCAGACCAGACTGCCGCATCAAACCTGCGGCACGTCAAACATAAATAACTAAGCAGACAGGTGAAAAGATAATCAATTAGCGGACAAAGGAAAACCCAGCTGTAATCAAAACTATACACTTGAAACCTAGAAATCAACCCAAACTAGACGGAGAACACAAAAATCCACACCGAAAAACTCAACATATGACACAGGCATCATAATCCAAGTGTAAGCCAATTTTCTTTCGGGAGAGAGCGAGTTCGGTTGTCATTGATATTTTATGCACATGCAAGAATGCGCATGAAACGTCAATGTGCATTCTTGCTCATTGATGTTTTCCCCAAGCCTATGTAATTTTTAATATGACACACAAAAGGATTGCATATTTATATTTGTTGCATTGCTTGGGTTCAGTATGAGGAATATCCTTACTCTGAAAATTAGTTTGACTGCTGTTACTTAAATAAAAGCAGATTTCTTCACTTTGGAGCTCACGTCCTAGTCAGTTCAAGTTATTTGGACTGCGTCGTGCAAAAAACAAATACCTCAAGGCTCTTTACAAGACAAACACATCCTGTGTCTAAGCAAAAATAAATACTCAGATACATCCAGTCATACAGATTCAAAGTCAATTACATACATTTTAAATGCATTTGACTTATCAAAGAATGTAGTTATGCTATTTGATGCGTTCTATGGTACTTGTGAAAGATCTACACCTGATTGTAAGTGTTGCTCAATACTAAACTACTTATTAGTCCAGATGTTGCTTCAGTGATGTTAGAATGGATATAATGCAAAAAAAACAACCAAATTTTTAGCATTAGCCTGCATTGCCAACAGCTGTTAGATTGGTCACTGACCACAACAAATGGCAAGTCCTGATGCTTCTCATGCTTGTATGGAATGACAATGAACTATGAGGGTCATCACAAGATCTGAGCTCTATTTTTTCCTAAGCTAATTAGAGGCAACATGAACTGCTGCAGATTTGATTAAGAATTTGGAGAAGGGATGTTTTATACTATTTTATTTAATTTCCCTTTGGGATTAGTAAAGTATTTTTTTCCCCTTGCAGTTGCATCTCTGGGAATTCACCTTCAGTGCTCTATCATAGACAAGTTTATTCGATCAAAGTCTGCAATAATGAAGAAATATTGACATAACATGACCATGAGTTTATAATGTAATCAGACACTAGCCAGTGTGAAACATTTTCCACAACAAATTTTTTTTTTTTTTAGTTAGAAATCATACAAGAGAAGAGAAGACTGCTTCAGTTTTGGTACCTTCTAACCATTAGATTTAGATTCAAGGAAAAAATCTATCTGATTGACGCTAATCAGTTGAGTAATTGACTAACGGTAAAATATTGACTGCTTATGATTACATTATAGAGCCCTACATCCAAACACTATAGTTGCTGGAAGATTGTTTCTGCTTCTGCATACAGCTTTAGCGCATTTTCCAATTGGCAAATACGGAACAAAGTTTAGAAATATAAAATAATGAGGAGTTAAAAGATGAGAGCAGCATTGAATATCGAGGTTGGATCAAGCTGTTGGTTTCAGACAAACAACAGATCCTTCTCATGTTGTTGTAGCTCATTCTTAGAGCTGGTTGTGGTGGTTTTGGAAAGAAGGTCGGGACCCGGAAAGTTTGACTGTGAGCTGGACTTGGAGGCTGGTGTCTAATTGAAGTTGCTGAAACATGTGCCTTCATAGTTCAGTGCAGGAGACAAGTCTCTCATACACCATCTAACGTCTAAAAATAGACAGCATAGATGCTTGGGAAAGGATGCATAATAGCCCGTCTACTGAGTGAGACTTAAATGCCTTTGGATTTGCCTTCAGTAAAATAATTATTGTGTTAAGGGAACTTGAACACACAAATAAACAAGACCAAGTAATCTTCTCTCTAAAAAAAATAATTTCTGAAGTTGCCATAGATTCCTTTTGTTTATAACTAAAAAAACAACAACAAAAACCCAAAAAAAGCTCTCCGTAATGTGACTCTGTTACCAGATCTTACCCCCCAACAAGATGCCTAATCCTGGCACTCTACATATACAGATGAACACACACACACACACACACACACACACACACACACACACACACACACACACACACACACACACACACACACACAC
>CAEGAF010120751.1:0-12517 GCA_903067075.1 Micropoecilia bifurca
TTTTTTGTTTTAAATAATATTTATTTTGTTTCTTGAGAATCATTTGTCTGTAAAATGAGTAAAAATATCACTAACAGGGTCATTAAAAATTATTTTTTATTTATATATGTCAGATGGTGATGACCACATTCTGGGTCAGATCGATTAAAAATGTCATTTTTTAAAAAAATGTTGCAACTGGGAGCCTGTACCTCAGCATCTTTACATTTCCAACACATTATTTGACATATTTGTATACATAAATTTGAGAAATAACAAAAAAAAAATTATGGAAAAATTAAAAACCATTTTGTCCCTATTTTCAAGAATCACTGATATATATATATTTGTAGTTATGAGTAGGTGTAAATTTTTCATTTTCTGCTTTTAAATGGAAATCTTAACATATTTACAAGATGTTAAGCTTGATAAGATTAGTCTACGTCACAAGTTAAAGTCACTTACTGCACCGCTATGGCACTTCAATAGACAGAATTTCCTTTGCTGACAAATATTATGGTATTTTAATATGGAATCTCGTGCCACAAAATCTTAATACGGTGCTGGAACAGAGTAGTGAAGCGGTGCATAGATTATTGCAAGAGAGGATGGTCTGGGAGATAATTCAACAGATGGAAAGAGTGTGTTCATGTACAGAGGTGAACAGAGAATTGACTGAGTGGAGCCGAGACATCTGGAGAAAGAGTTCTGCTGTCCCCATGGAGCGAATTCCTCCATAACTACTTCTGCTCAGAAAGACAACCTGTCATTATCAACCCACCACACATTGATGTTTTTATATAAGCTGACTTTGCTACAGTTTTTCATTATTAAGGTGTTGTTGACGTCTCAGGAGTTATTATGCAGTTTTCTAAGATTATTTTTACAGATAAGCTTGAGGTTTGACAAGTCTATTGATGTCTATGCAATCAAACAAAAAAATCTGAGTTGTTTGAAGTTGGAAACCAGTTCTTTGACATTCAGCTTTCAAATGGTTTGATAACCTTTTGTGGGTTGAAGCTTGGTTTAGACAAAACATTTGTGAGCAGGTTCTTGCCTGTGAAAGTTCCACTATCAAGTGCATTTGCAGATATGAAGGGTTTTCCTCTCTTTCATGTGGATATGAACGTTGATAGCAAAATGATGCCTCTGTCGGTGAAATGGCACACATTGTGCTTGTTTAAAGATCAGTCTTTTTTTTTCTTTGTTATCTCTTTTAGTGTGTCTTGCCACAGTGGAAGCTTTTTCAGAATTTCTGAGGTTTAAAAAAAATCTGCCCTCCAAACTACCCCTTAGGCTGCTTAAGATTTTTCAATCCTTGACTTAATTTAAGCAATAACAAATGTCGAAAACAGGGTTTTTTTTAGCCAACATGTCCCATCTAAACCTTGTTTAAGCCATTACATATGTCAGTAGCAGTTTCTCATGGTATGACATCCTTGAGTAAAATTATTGGGGGTGCACCGATTTATCAACGAGATGTTTTGTTGGTGCCAATTTCCTTAATTTTAGGAGAACGCTGGTCAGCTGATACTTACCCACCAATGTTATCTACCTTAGCAACTTGCTTAATCTTCAGTACTTTACTTCTCCTGAGTTTGAGGTTCTATAATCAGTGAAACCCTCCTTTTCTTGTTTGCAGTCTGCTTATAATATGCATGTCTGGCTGGCTCACATCTCTCCATGACAAAGCTCAAGACGCCTCTGCCATGTTTAAGTCATTTTGTGTGGCAGCATTCTGGTCGAAAAATAGAAGAAAGAAATTGCAACAGAGATCCAGATTCCTCTGAGGATAACAAGTGGGTAACCATCAGAAACAGACCATGCTAAACTTGTGTTTACCTTTGAGCTTCCTATCAATGCTACACTAAATCTAATAACATAGGAATGTATCCTCACTTGGTCAAAATCTAAAAAAAACTGGGTAAATCAGAGCTTTTTCAAAATAGCCTGTGTTAAAAAAAAGTCAAAACAATTTTTTGTAAAAAGTAAAATGAGAACATCTTTAATATTCTCAGAAGCACTTCCTTAGAATCACTGAAAAGTAAAACCTTCAATATAGAGACGACTCAAACCTGGAGTGAATTATTGCACTTTTATAACAGACACTTGAAAATCTAGTTCAGGATTTATAAAATCTGTGCTCTTTTTCGTAAACCCTGACTTTAAACAAATAAATCCAACACATTTATGTTTCACAAAAAACAATTCGCAAAGAGCTTGCCAAAATCTCATTGCTCTCTTGAACCTCATATTATGGCCTGAACAGATCGTCACACTCTAAACACTTACATATTTTCAGTGCCAACATTATCTTTTCTATGTCTAGTCAAAGAAAATTTGCCTGACTGGATAAGCAGCACTCAACCTTCGAGTTTACCTGCTGCAAAAAAACAGGAAATTACCAATAGTTTTTTGCTGAGATTGACGGTGCTACACCCAGAAAAACAGCAGCATTGTGCTGAAAAGTCAGATATAGGAGTAACAGATTGTCACAGTTTAAGCTAGAAAGATGCAAAAGCAGCTGCTATGTGTCCCACTAAGAAGACACAAATATCTATGGTGTGACTTTGCTGTTTTCTGTTAAAGATCTTAGTTGGCAGAATACAAATGAGATGTTTAAACTAACATATTGTACTCTTGGTCACACCCCTCCACTCATTCTCACACATGCCAACACACATTAATAATGGATTTTGACCGAGCGCACTGGGGAACGCATATTGAGTTACAATGCAAAGTGCTTAGCTACAAACTTAATTTAATTCTTAAGTCTTTGTAGCCTCACATTTGGCTCCGTGAGAGCACGTCCGCAAGACATAGAGGATGTCTTAGGGAAGGAGACAGGGGATCAGATTAGGGGATTGTGCACATCTGTCACCGTGCAGCCCATCTTCCACCATTAGATTAAAGCTAATGAAGACACTCCCTGCATGTGTCTGTGTATTTGTTAGTTTGGAAGGCTCCCTCTCAAGAGGAGAGGTGGTGAGAAGAAGGAGAGAGTGTGAGTGCCTGGAACCGGCTCTTTTCTCTGACTCCAGCTGCTCAGGTATCATAAATCAGGAAAGGTTCCTGGGGATCGATTAAAAGCAGCATGACAAAGATTTGTAGTTTTGGTTCGGCTCGTGGCATTGGAGAAAGACCCAGATGACTGAATTATGAAAAGAAAAGTACGGACTTTATTTATAAACAACACACACACATATACACATATAAAAACATATATATGTGCGTGTGGGAACAAGCAGAGAGAGGTGCCACAACAGCAAGAAGACGAAGTTGTAGAGTGCAAAAGAACAAGCAAGGGTATAGAGTCATAGAGGGAGAGGGAGCGATCTTTCTTCCATGCTGCTTCAGCCTTCCTTTCAAATTAGTACAACCCTGTCTCCTGAGAATGTGACATTTTCACGGAGCAAGCGAGGGAGAGATGGAGGTTCAGAGGAGGGTGGAAGGTGTGGAAGACAAATGCGGGAACTGGGGTGGGGGAGTGAGGCAGGGGAGAGGGGGGAGGGAGGCGCAGCGGAGAGGAGACAGCAGGTTCTCAGAGAGATGAGGAAGAAGAGGAGTGAGGGGAAGGCAGCGGCACAGGTGACGGCAGGGTTCAGGGTTAGCATTAGGGACGGATGGAGGAAATGATGAAAAGGAAAGGAATATGTGTGTGTGTGTGTGTGAGTGTATGCGTGTGCATGGGTGGGTGGAGTAGTTATTAGTCTACCCTCCAGAGGCTACTAATGCACTGACCTTCATTAACTTGCATTAGCGTCATCGTGTGGATGTGTGCGAGCGCAGTGTACAACTCGCTTTAGTTAACACTCATTACGGAGTCTTTGTTTAAAGGCCAGCAAACTAATGAAGTCATTAAATAAGTGAGGAACATCCTGATGCAAGTATTGAGACCAGAAACTGGAGGAGCGCTGAGGACAGAGAGGAAGAAACACCGGAGGAGTTGTGGGCGTACGGCAGCGTAGAACAGACCTGACTAAAAGAAAGATGTCGCAACAGCCTGTCATTGACAGTCGCTGTTGTCGGGCCATAGGGTAAGCGCTGATGAGAACACATCGTGATAGTCCTCAAAGGAACCCGAGTTCACTTAAATATACAACAGTGAGACATAACATCTAAATCACACCGTGTTTTATCTTTGCTGCTGGCAGGGGAGAAGAGAGCCGAATACACTGTTATGTATTTTGTACTGTTTAAAATGCTTGAATTGGTTTCTGTGTAACGTCGTTACTCATTCCAGTTCTCTCTATCTCTAAATATCTGTCTGTCTGTCTGTTTATTCATATCTAATTTAATCTCATGTCATCTCTCTGCAGGCTTTGCTGGAGACCCAGAAGCAGCTGCGTTCCTACATCTCCAATTTTACTTTTAATCTGGGCTTTTCTGGAAAGTTTTATCATACAGGTGGGCTTCTGTTTGTGCAGGCAACATTTTCTGCATGTAAACCAAAATATGCTATTTTTTTTGTCTCATCTGAGCAGAGTACCGTCTTCCACCTTTTTGCTTTTGTCAAATTCGTGGCTCGTGACAAACAAAAGATCTTTCGACTTTCTTTCAATAATGCATTTCATCCTATTTGGAAAAATGTGTATGAACACATAAAAGACGCTGTTTATTTGCCATCATTCACCATTCAGTTATGCATAAAACCACAATATAACAAAACTAGGTTTTTTATTGAAATATACGGCACACAACTATGCTCATGTCTTGTATTTCACAACTACAGCATCACTTTCTAGCCATTTCTTTGTCGTCCACCTTTGTTTTGATCTCATAGAAAGACTAATTGTATATTTTTTGTCCTTATTATAGAGTTACAAAGTGGCATTTATGTAATTATGCTTATGAGGTCATGACATGGTGCATTAACTACTGTAGTGACACAAAGAATGATATAGTTCTGCAGCAAGAGCAACGATGTACAGAACGAACTAGAACAAAAGTGAACTTAGACATTATTTTTATTTTATTTTACTTTTATCTATGCAGGAAAATCCCACTGAGAAATTAAGCCTCGTTTTCAAGACCAACCCATTGATGTAATTTAGTTTTATGGCATTTATTATAGAAGCATTTTCAAAGTTTGATAACACTCTGTACTTAATTAGCGAGAATTTATAATGTTTAGCATTCCCCAAACTTCCTTGTTTTGGAGCAGGCTTCATTCTGTGTCCTCTGTCCTTGAGAATGCGTGTGTGTGTCTGCGTTTCATGCGTGCAGGCACAGTGGAGGAGGATGAAGGAGATGATCTACTACTGAAGTATGTAGATGAGTTCTGGTGGTTCCCCCACATGTGGAGCCACATGCAGCCTCACCTCTTCCACAATGAGTCCTCTCTGTTGGAGCAGATGGTCCTCAACAAGGAGTTTGCTCTGGTGAGATGGATGCAAAAGCAGAAACATTTCTTGCTGCTTTTTTGGCTTGTGGTTGTTTTCTCTCATGTGTCCTCTTAATCATGCCTTCCCTCGTGATTTAGTTTTTTTGGCGTCTGCCACTTTTATTATTTTCTTTAACTAACAGACACTACATCTTGTGTCTTACGTCTGTTGCAGTGTAAGATGTAATGTCTGCAGCAAAAATACTCATTATCGGAACACGACCGAGGTTGGAACCTTTTAAATGTACCACAAAGCGATTGCTTCTCACCTAAGGCCTCTTTAAAGGATGTATTATAACTGCATGCAAGGGGAAAAAGGAAAATGTGCAAATTACATCTTAATAGGTTATTTTATCAAAGTGTTGGATTTATTTCAATAGTGAAGCTATACTTAGGTTAATTTGCAGCACCATCTATAAAACTGGTATTTTGTCCCATTACATTCTCATGCAGTGGAAAAAAAATGCACCTGTACAGTAAGTCGATTCATTCATTTCCTTTAGTTTGACTGAGATAACAGATCTCTTTTACAAGAAAGAGCTGACCAAGATAACGGCAAAGCACTTTAATTGCAAAGCTCACACAGCAGAACAGTAAACAATGCATTTAAAGATACCAAAATGACTTGCACAGTGGGGGGTTTTCATCTGGGCTTTAAACTCATTCAAAGATGATATATTTTGCAGATATGAGCCAAGTCAAAGATTGTTCCAACTTCCAGGAGGTAAAAAATGCAAAATCTGAATTTTTTTTTTATCCACTGAAAAGTGGATCCGCTTTTTCAAAACTACCTAATGGTTGCGATTTGCTTCCTGCGGCAACAAAAGGAAAGCTTAACCAAGGCTGGACGACATTGCTGAAAAACGTATCACGATATAGGTGTTATATATCATAACCAAAAAACTGATCAATAATTATCAATGCTGATAGTTATTGATTTGTTTTTTGTTTCAAATATCTGAAATTCTGCCAAACTGGTATTGTGACGTTTCGTCTTTTATCCACAGTTTCCACTCGAGCAGCTGGTTATTTTTAAACACAAGTTTCTCACCAGGTTGAGCAGCTTGCTTATCAACCACCAATCTCGTTTATTACCAGGTCATGACAGGTTGAGCAGCTAAAGTGTTTCTTCTACCTCTGTCGTTCGCTGATTTAGTGAATATTCTATACATTTAATATTGAATATTCTATCAGATGTATTATATTAATATTGATCATGTGTCTATTGCTATATATATTGTTATTGATTTATTGTCCAGCCCTAGTTTTGGTTTTTGTGATGAAAGCCATTTTACTACTGTGACTCAGGCAGCAAGGATGTAGTGATTTGACCAGTTTTATTAATTTAGAGCGGACACACTGATGACAGAGACACATATTTATATTATATCGAATATAAATATCAAATTATATCATTATATCAAACCTCGTAGCCCTGCAATTTAAACTTTGCAATATGCAAAGACAAAACGCTTACATGCGTAAGTCTTCATAGTCACTAACAGGCAAAAATGTAGATTCTACTATATTCATTTTTGGACTGATAGAAAAGCAAAACTTTTTGTGATAAATTGCTGGGGAAGGCTTTTTCAGTCCTATATAAAAAGTTTTAAAACTTGGAGATAGACGCGTCCTATAATTCTTCATACCTGCTTTATTTTGCTTTGTCTGATAAGAGCACATGTTTTAGTAAGGGTTATTTTTATGACCATATTGAGCTGCGTTCTCACACATGCTGGTTTGCTTAAAGGCTTCATTCATCCTACTGAAGATGAGCCTAAACATGAAGTGTGATTACTACTCTTTTGTACACATGCGCACACACGCATTCACATTTCCTCTGAACCGCCGATGCTTAGCCCTGACAATGTGCGTAGGTGTATGTCAGAGCAAAGGACAACACTATCAGTCTTCCGAATGCAGCCTGCAAGCTCACACACACACACACGCTCACACAAACTGTATATTTTTTTTCTAATTTCGAACCCGAAGGCCAATACAATAACAAAACTCAACTCAACACGAACCATGTGCTTTCCCCTACAAGGTCACACCATTGGGCCGTGTGTGTTTATGTGATTCAAAGAGCTGTAAGTGTGCTATAATTTTCTGAGTTTATTTATATAACCTTCATGTGTGACTCTTTGCATGTGCCCCCTTGTCTTCCTCAGGAGCACAACATCCCAGTTGACATGGGCTACGCCGTGGCCCCTCATCACTCCGGCGTTTACCCGGTGCATCTGCAGCTGTACGAGGCGTGGAGGCGAGTGTGGAACATACGGGTCACAAGCACCGAGGAGTACCCTCACCTAAAACCCGCCCGCTACCGCAAGGGCTTCATCCACAGCAACATAATGGTGAGAGTGAGCGCAATGAGCAACGCTTAGTGTCATTGTGCTGCTAGACGTTTAACTTCTGATTTGTTCTTAAGTCTTTTGAAAATTTTGAGCACTGGCTTCAAAACATTCCCAGAGCTTAATTCCCCCCCCGTCCAAAAAAAATGTTATTCTTATTCCTGGGACCAAAACCCGGGCAGTTTATTTAGATGATGGTCTGTGAACAGCTCCTTCCTCCTCTCAGGTGCTACTGCAGTCTGGAGACACAAACTTCCTTCCACTCCAACGGCAGAGTCCGAAACGTGACTAAAGAATAGTGAAACCAGACTTATTCAGTATTAATATGGGATTGTTTTGTACCAATTGTGGTTTAAAAGGCATGGACAATGACTCCAAAGTGTTTGAAAATGTGATGGTAGAATGGATTTTAAATCAGGTGTGCTGATCCCATCCCCCATAAAGAAAGGAAAAAGGAGAGCTGTGATTAGCACCAGAGTTTTTTCTATAACAGTTTCACTTGGAACCAATCTGTATAGCTGAATTAAAGTCATTTCTGAATCAGAGGAAACTTGTAATAATCCACAGATATTTAATAATTAAAGTCATCAAGATTTGTTTCTCATTAACAGCAACCATGGACACATGTATCACCAGCAGGTCTTCTCCTCTTAAGCTTAAAATAGATAAATAATGAATGATCCTGGACAGTTGGTCTAACTGTGTCTCAGAGCATAAACACTGAAATAAACATTTATATATTTGTCAGTAAAAAAATCTCTTTAAAGTCTTTGATGAGAATGTGAATCTCTCTCCATCAGTGAAGACGCTGAAACTAAAAGCTTCTGGTTCCTTTACCTGAATATTTGTACGAAGATGGACAGATTTTATCAAGGTATTTCAAAGCCAACTCTGCATTGCTACATTTTTGCTCGCTTTTGTCTGATTTGGATCTGGTTCCTGCCTTGGAAATGCAGAGAGGATAATAATTATATCAGAAAACTGCTGCGATTCCTAAAAAGTTCCTGCATTGGTAATACACTTTAGCATATCTTCCTTTAAAATTAACCAGGTTACTTCTACGTATATTGCCATCAATTTTAACCAACTTTGCTGTCACTGATAAAGAAATACAACACGATGCTGCCACTGCCACGTTTCACCATAGGTGGTGATGTGCAGCGTTAGTTTTTCGACTGCAGAAAGCCTCCTGTAAAGAGGCGGCGAAGCTGACAGTTTGTCTCATCTGGCCAGAGCACTTTCCTGCAAATACTTTCTTTTTGGGTTTTAATATGACAATGTATAAAAAGGTTAAATAAGTAGAATGCTTTTGCAAGACACTGTAAATATTCACATGAAGCTACTCCTGGTATAATATAAATTTAGACGTGGAGAGGAGAAAGTGTTCTCACCCAGCCTAGGTTAACATTGACGAGAAAATCCAGACTAATGTTGAAACAATGAATAATACATTTTTAAAGCAGATAAATTAAAGCAGGGTCTGTTTTGACAGCTTGTAGTGCGTCTTGGTGTTCTTTCTCTTTTTATAGGAGTGTTTACTTTCTGGCTTTCTGTTGAAACAAGTGTTGAAACTAAACGTAAATTGTGTGTTGATTGTTTCTTGCGGTTCCCAACAAAAAAAAATCAATAATGCCACACGTGGTGGGCAGCCTCTGTGTTTCTGTCTTTGTTTATGGGTATGGACTTTTTGACCTTCTCTCACAACAGCACGCTTCGCTCTCTTAATTCAATATTCAATGGTTTCCCAGTGCTTGGAGAAAGGGCAATTTATTTATTTATTTATTTTTGTGAGTTTGCATATTTGAATATAGCAGAATATGTGTCATAAACTGAATGCATATCAATGAGACGTTTAAAATTATTTTTAACTAATCATCAATCATCGCTTAAGACAGCATTAGAATAAAACTTTTGTAAGCCATTTTGAATATGCACGTTCGTAATCGGCGTGCCGCTCGCTCCTCCTCCTTCTTTTTATTCACTTGTCACTCAGACTCTTAGTGAGTCTGCCAACTGATTTTTTTATTGACAAAAGAGCCAATCACATCTGGCACCTTAATTATCAGCGCGTTTTTTTTTAAGTTTTTTTTTTTTTTTGCCATATTTGGCTTTTGAGCGAACAATATAAAGAGACGGCTATATCAATTTTCCAATCAGTCCAGCTTTTATTTCTTGATGTCTTGTCACAGTGCTGTAAAAGACAGCCATTTAATCCTACATCTTTTCAGCACAATGACAAGCAGGCCTTTTGACAGATTGTTAGATGTTATTATGCATTTTTAATCAGGAGGTATTGAAAAGCATCTGTGACTCACCGAATTCAATAAAATAACAACTTACTGAAGAGAGATGATTGATTAACAGTTTATATAAAGAAGGATGAATGAAAAAATAAACAAAGAAAAATGAAATAAAACTACTCTGATATTGACATCAATTTAATACAGATTGTGTACACATTGTTTTTTATACCCTGATATCAGTTTTTTTTATAACTTAATTATGTGCAAATTAGGCTCCCTTAGCTACCATAGATTTCTCTGCTTTAAAGGAAACAAAAGAATGCGACAGGAAGTTACTGATCCCGCTTCTTACCATTTTCCTAACACATACGACGTTGTGGGAAACAACAGCTCCTTTTGGGCCCCAAACCCAGGCCCCATAAGAAGAAGCTATAGAAATGATGGAAAAATGAATGGAAGTCAGTCCAAAGTCCTTGTGAAGATAGAAAGAGGTGTGTGAGTGTGCGTGTGTGTGTGTGTCTAAGTGTGAAAATTAGATTGAGGAAATGACTTTAGTGGTGCTTCTCAGTGTTGTCTAAGTACAGCTGCCGTAGGGTGATGAGAGTAGAAAAACAAATGTTTGTACAAAAGCTTTTGAAAGAAATGTTACTAAATTTCTTTCTAACACATCACAAAATATAAATAGTAGGTTAGTAAAAAGAAGAAAGCAACAGAATGTAATCGTGAAAATAACATATATTAATAAAATAGGCAAAGAAAGGGAAAAAAAACAACATAAAATACAATGTGATGCACTAAATACTATAGTTGTAGAACCAGAGTGGAGACTGGTGGACATAAAAGTGGCTTCAGCTGCTTTTTAAAAAGAGTCAATAGTGCCTATGGAGAAAATAGACAAGGAGGATGTGCGCTTGACTCGAAAGATTGATCCACGCAGGTTTAACAGGGAGCGTGTGGAAACTTCAGCATCATGGCCTCAAGATGTAAAAAGCCACGAGGAAGAGCTATGCCTACAATCTGTAAAACTCAGTCTAAAATTAGTTTGTTAAAACTTGTTAAAAAAAAACTCTTACAGTAGTCCAGGTAAGTTGAACTAAAAAGATGATTAGTCATGAGAACACTTTTGATAGCCACCATTCTTAGGTCCTGTTGCATGACAACATCAGGACAATAAAACACAAAAGTTTTGTTGTGTTTTGGCCTCTTATTGGTACGTTAACTCGTAGGTCAAAAACGCAAAGGTTTGACAACGGGCAGCACAGTGAAACCTTTTAGAATTGCAAAATGATTGTGTTCATGTAAATGCAAACCCTAAGCATTTTAACCATGTCATCAGTCACATCCTATAGCATTTGGTGTAACTCTGTGTTCTGTCTTGCTGCTGTGCACTTCTTTAACATGCATTTATGCAATTTATCCCACTAGCAAAATGCATAAAAAGGTTACAAAAACCTTCTGGATCAGAAAATCCACCAAATTTTACTGCTTCCTACAGACCTGGCTTACGCACTGTCTTTTTTTTTTTCTTTGAATACACAATGGAACATGTTTTTGGAAACATAATGTAAACAGAACCTTATAATGATAATAAAAAAAATGATCTGAATAAACTTTTAGAAATTACTTTAATTGAATTTGAACTGATTTATGACATGATGATACAGAGGAGCACACTGATATGTAGTATAGTTGCAGAAATATTTTTTTTTAATCTAACAATACATCCTAGAGGAATCCCACCAGAGAAAGTGTTTTTTTCTAATGTGACTTGATTCAAATAGCCATTGAAAGATTGAAAGATTTCTCAGAAAGACATAAAGAAAACCATTTTAAAACACAGCTAGTAACCAGTAATGTTTTTGCTTTTCTCAAGTTTTACAATTGGGAAATATTGCATAAAAACTCTTCTGAGTGAGGAAAAATATACACAATAACTCAACTTTATGAGGACAAAAGGTTATCTAACACACTATATCAATAGGTACCCTACTATCTAGAGAAAAATAACAATATAAATTAAAAAGTCAATATGCTCTCCAGGCTTTTTCTCTCAGATTTTGATCGCTCACAGCCTCCTGCCCTCCCGGAAGATAACTTTGAGACATCAACAGCACCCTACCCACTTTCCTCACCTTTCACATTTTTCACGCCCAATTTTCCCAGCTATTCCTACCCATTAATCTCTTTCTCCTCCCCTGCGTGCTCCATCTTCGTTTGCTCAGAGGAGGACAGGAAGTTGTCTTAAGGCGGTAAAATTGGTGTTTGTGCGTCTCTGTCAGCAGATTGAGAGCCACCCACTGGACCTACAGTATCAGAACAAATCAGACTGAGATATGAAGCTGGGCTGTGTGTGTGTGTGCGCGCGCGTGTGCACGTGTGTGTATTTCTTTTTAAAATGTACTATATCAGTTTGAGCTATGGCACTGTGGATAATTGGTTTGGTGAAATAGTGCTGAGTGTCTGTGGCAATGGTGGCCTTCTCGCAAACATGTGTGTGTGTGTGTGTGTGTGTGTGTGTGTGTGTGTGTGTGTGTGTGTGTGTGTGTGTGTGTGTGTGT
>CAEGAF010120753.1:0-64014 GCA_903067075.1 Micropoecilia bifurca
TGGTCCACTCAGACTCAATGTCCCCTACCTCCCCCGGAACGTGGTCGAAGTTCTGCCGGAGATGGGAGTTAAAGCTCTGTCTCACAAGGGACTCCGCCAGACGTTCCCAGCAGACCCTCACTACAAGTTTGGGCTGCCAGGTCTGACCGGCTTCCTCCCCCACCACTGGAGCCAACTCACCACCAGGTAGTGGTCGGTGGACAGCTCCGCACCTCTCTTCACCTGAGTATCCAAGACATGCGGCCACAGATCTGATGAAACGATGACAAAATCGATCATCGAACTGCGGCCAAAGGTGTCCTGATGTGAAGTGCTCGTATGGACACCCTTATGCTTGAACATGGTATTCGTGATGGGCAATCCGTGACGAGCACAGAGGTCCAACAACAGAACACCACTTGAGTTCAAATCGGGGGGGCCGTTTCTCCCAACCACGCCTCTCCAGGTCTCACCGTCATTGCCCAAAGTTGCTCTAAAAGTTGCATTGAAAGTCCATAAAAAGTGCCAACTTTGCATTAAATTATCATAATTTACAAAATCATGCAAAATTGGCACTTTTAATGGACTTTTAATGCAACCTTTAGAGCAATTTTGCATTTAAAGTGTCATTATTTACCAAATGACACTTCATGTCAATAGTTATAAACATTCATAGAGACTTCTTTATGGTCATGTCAGGTGTTATGTCATGTTTATGACAGTGTCATGTCAGTCTTATTCACACCCCTTCAAATAAAGTATTACCGGAAATGGTTGCTTGCAGATGCACTTCTTCCAATCTGAATGAGCAGAAATGTGTCATCGGATGTACAAAACTGAGATATACCACCAGGACTGTAAGAGAGGCAACCTAAATTGCTTTAAAATGTAGCTCTACTGAAGACTCATAGGGGGTGGTTACAAAATGCACATAATACATCCTGTCCTTCCTGGCTTTGAGTCACACTTTAATGCTGTTTCCCATTCTTGATTCTTTCATTTTCCAAAATAAGACATATGGTCTCCAGAGTTGACCTAGAGAAAATCATTCATGCTTTTGTGTTATCTCATCTGGACTAGTATAATGCCATTTTTACCTGCTTTGGATAGGTCTGCAATTTCATGTTTGCAATCAATACAGAAGGCAGCAATAGACTTCTCACCAAATCCAGTAAATTCAGTCATATCACTCTGGTTATTTTCTCTACACTGGTTCCCAGTCGATTTTAGAATTGGCCTTAAAGTACTTGTGCTGACATACAGAGCTTTAAATGGTCAGACTCCAGATTATCTTTGACAATTTTTAACTAAATTCTCTGCTGCTCGTGGCTTTTGTTCCAAACACTGGATCTCTTGGTTACTCCTTGTACTGTTATTTCAATCAGTGGCCCCAAGGCGGTGGAACAGTTTTCCCTTGTCGCTCCGTTTTGCACACTGTGAATGTTTTTAAAAAGTAACTGAAAACAGTTTTATTTTCCCAGGTTTTTATGTCATAATTGCATTGCGTTTTTGAATTTTGTTTTATGCTTTTAGTAGTTTAAGGTTGATTTTTTATTGTACTGCGCTTTGTGATTTTATGTCTGTGAAAAGCACTTTATAAATATATTCTACTTACTTACTTCCACTTTTGCAGTGTTTTGTGATGATTTGTCTATAAAATCTCTATAAAATATATTGAAATTTATTTTCATGTGACAAATTGGGAGGTCTAAGGTTTTTTTTGTATGACAACACTTCCTTTATTAATTTCAAGTTTTAGGAGCAATATTTTTAAAATAGACTACAAAAAATAAAGTTTTTACAGCTTAATTACGATTTGTGACCTCATTAGTTTTTTATGAAATATGTGCTTCCTTTTATCTGAAAAGGTGTACTGGCGTGGGAAGCCTTGTGCCGATTGTATAGAAGAACATTCCATTAAATATATAGTAAAAGCACAGAAAATCATTTTACAATTTGTCCTAAAACCAAACACAAAACAAAACCAAACACACAAACATCTGAATTTATGTCAGCACAAAAGCAGCAATTTTAATAAGGAAAGAGATCATTTGCTTACCCACAAATATATATTCACATACATAAACTACAAGTACAACAAATAAATTTAATTCAACTGATGCAGCAGTAGTACAGAACAAAGCTGAAGCAGAACTGGTTGAAAATAATAGGATAAACACAAACGCTTCATTACACAAATATGAAGTAGATTTTTGACTTTACAGTCGTGTCTTGCATGTTGTTCTAAAACAATTCAGCTCATGTCAAACAGCATTTGGCGTGTAGCATCTCATTAAGCAGATTGTTGCAGGGCACCTCACCACTCAGATGTTTGTAGTACAGATAATCTTCAGCCAGTGTGCTAAGGGAGCGTAGCTCTGACAGATACAGTTGCAGACAAGTGAAACGGTTGCAGGACTGCGATGATGAAGCCAGTGTGTACTTTAGGAGGGCTCCTTCAACCTGCTGCTGCACACTTTCTACAAAACAGGGTTCTTCAAGCTCCTTGACATCTGACAGAAAGAGTACAATCTGAGAAACTATTTTCAGGCTTTTATTAAAACTGTTTAGTGTGTAAGAAACTTGAACTTGAACAGGTTGACTAATGTGTAGTGCCTGAAAACAGGTACATTTCAGTCTCTGTAACTTATCTAAGCAAACAACTATAAAGAGACAACAGGACTGTACCTCTCTGAAAAACTGAGAATTTGGGTGACTTAGGTGAGCTATTGAAATCTTTGAGAAAAAACTCTGTTAGCTTTGATTTTCCTCAGGTCATGTCTGGTCTGTAACATGGGCTTGTTCGAGTTAAAATCTTGTTTTTGTTAATCTCAGATTGTGTACCAGTCTTCTGCATTTCACAGTGGCTTATGAATAGACAACCAATAAACCTTTAATACACTTCAAAAGGGTACAAATTGGTCACTCACCAGGGGCAAACAGGATTAGAAACCTGATGCAGGCAAATTCTTGATGATCTACCTTCAGCATTCGAAGCTTCTCCACAAGTTCTGTCCCTCTTTGATTCAGGCTGACTAATGTAGGGCCAGCATGAGACGCTACATATGACGGTTCCCCCTGGACCAAGAAAGCATCTGCTGACATCAAGATGGTGATGAAGCATTCTCTGAACTAGAATAATTGTGTTTATTAGCACATTACTCAAATAAGCATTTGTATTATGGCAGGACAATGTTAAGAAAAGAACACATGTTAAGAAAATTGCTATTGCAATTACAATACAATACAATTACTGTTTTCTTTTTTTGTCTTCTGTCATCAAGATACTCCCACCTTACACTTCAGCATCTTTAGTCAGTACCAAAATTGAGAACAGTCAAGCACAATGAGAGTCCAGTAACTGGTCAAACATAATATTGTCATTCAAAGGATGAAGAGTGAACAAAAAACTATGGTTCAAGCACTCCTTTGAGATATCCATAAGTAGCACAGTGTTATTAAATGTGAGATTTGACATATTGTGCAGTGCAGCCCTTCACCTGTGGTCAGTTATATTAGAGATGTGCCGATCAGGTTTTTTCCTGCCGATACCGATTCCGATCACCCACGAGGGCCAATCACCAATACCGATCACATAATTATTATTTTTTTTAATTATAAGCACTACCATTATATGGAAAAAGGAACCATAAATTCACCTTAATTTAGACAAAAACTTGTCTTTAATAACTTTCCAAGAAAAAACAAAACAGGCATTGCGCAAATTGTACTGCTATCGGTAATACTATCTTTAACAGACTGAAAACATATGAAGGCTCTGAAGCAGCTAAATAATGCAAAGAGTCAAAATAAAACCTCTCAACATTGCCAAAAATTCAAGAATAAAACTTTGCAAATACAGGATCCATTACAATAAATAATCCTGAGTTACTGAATGAAAACTTCCTGATAGCATGGTGGCTAGCTGATCACTGCTAGTTCTGATTGGCTGTTTCTGACTGAGTGGAGTAATTATGCAGAGCAGGGAGGAGATTGATTATTTTTCAGAGATGTTAGGATAGCGAAAGTTTGAATACGTATGTAAAATGTATTTTTTTAGTTAGATGCTGCAGCTTTAAACAGGTTCGGTGTGAGAGTCACTACCAGGTGGAGCAGAAGCTGTCAAATATTACTACCTGTAGTGGAGCAGTGGTTCAGCATCGAGAGCAGAACCAGCGTCTTACATCACAGCTCGAAGACTGAAATTATTTTACAGGTTATTTGTTTAGCTTTCTGACCGTCATGCTAATCCGGGTGAGTGTTCGTAGCTGTGCGCAGCTTTACCTACTATCTGATCCTCCATATGTTTTACTGCAGTGAGCCTCGAAGCAGCCAAACTCCGTCAAGTATTGGTATATTGTTTTTATGTCGTATTAGACGCGTCGTGTTGATGCATTTTGACATGCTTCACCCCACGTGCCTCAATCTTCCACCGCAACACGCAAACATCCCCATTCACTCAGTGCTTTATTGTTCCACATCGCTTAGGATCTGTTGCTGCGCGTTTGCGCAGTGTGAAGGAAAGAGGAGACCAGCTGCACAGGCTGAGAGATGAGATGCAGGTGATCAGTTTGTGTGATCAGCAAAAAGAGACCGTGATCGGCGATCACCGATCATACACTTTTTCACGGAAATCGACCGATTATGATCGGTAGCCGATAGATCGGCACATCTCTAGCTTATATTTATATGATAACATAATAAAATTACTTCATAGAAAATTAATTTGGATCACACTTAGTACAAGAATATCATGTACAAGTACAAGTAATACATGTGAGCTTGTCACTGGTATTTATTTTTAACCAAATTAAATAAGAATGGATATAAAATCAGGCTCATCCCACCCACCTGCTGCCCAGTGATCAGTAGCAGACCACCATCAGTGCCATAAAGTACCTGTCTGGAGATTATCTCCAGAACCAACAGCTCACTCCAGCAGCTGTGTAGCAACTTCATCTGGTCAGAGACCTTGGGAGAAAGAAAGACAAACTGATACCATTGGAATATTATACATCTTGTTCATTTCTCGTGTATTTTTAAGATTGGACTTATTTTGTCTGAAATTGCCCAAGTTGAGTTTTGTGATTTATCTATTTTCCTAGTTAATTTGTAATTCTTGAGTTAACTCTTCTACAAAACAGAATAGAATAGAATAGAATAGAATAGAATAGAATAGAATAGAATAGAATAGAATAGAATAAAGCTGCACAATGGAGCTGTTGCCTTGTAGCAAGAAGGTTCTGGGTTCGATTCCCAGCCCAGGGTCTTTCTGCATGGAGTCTCCATGTTCTCCCTGTGCATGCGTGGGTTTTCTCCAGGTTCTCCGGTTTCCTCCCACACTCCAAAAACATGACTGGCAGGTTAATTGGTCTCTCCAAATTGCCCCTAGGTGTGAGTGTGTGTGTGCATGGTTGTCCTGTGTGTCTCTGTGTTGCCCTGCGACAGACTGGTGACCTGTCCAGGTTGAGCCCCGCCTCTCACCTGGAACGTTAGCTGGAGAGGAACCAGCAACTCCCAACCCCACTAAGGGACAAGGGTGTAAAGAAAATGGATGGATGGAGAATAGAATAGAATATTTTTATTTGCTTTACTTTTTGTCACATTTACTATAGTAACTAGTATTTAAGACTCTTACTAGACTCCTAAGCTGTCTTTTTGGAGGTGGAGTAAGAATAAGATGACTAAATAACCATGAACCAGAACTAGTGACATATGCAAAGCTTGTTTCTTTTGTCAAGTTAAGCTGTCGACCTTTGCCAGTTTGATCAGCAGTACTGGAGCAACTATAGAAATTTCTTTATTGTGTAAAAAGAAACTAAAAACTGTTGGATTATTGACTGATGGACCATTAATCATCCTGGATACAAGAAAGGACATTAAATGACGGAAAAAAAACCTCTTGGGTGTCATCAGGTTTTTTTGGTTGTTTTTTTCTTTTGTTATTGGCTGTGTTTTTTCCTTGTTAAATTATTATTATTATTATTATTATTATTATTATTATTATTATTATTATTATTATTATTATTATTGGATACCTTCCTAAATCTATGAAAATATATAAATTTGAATACAATAACTTAAACTTAAACTGTTGGTGTTTTATTCACACGGGTTCCTCAGCCGAACCTTTCTGATTGTCTATATTTATAGCCGTAGTCATATTTAGCCGGAGTCAGGCGGCTAGCCTTAATTAGCGTTACATGTAACATTGTGAATTATTCATTTGTTTGTTTTGTCAGTTTTTGTTGTTCTGTTATCTCAAGTGCTCATCGTCTTTGTGTTCTGTGATATAAATTTACTTGAAGAGCTTCATAAATAAAGTGTTCAAAAAATCTAATTTAATGTTAAACATTGATAAGAATGTTACAGTGGAGAACTTCATCATTCATATTGACACTGAGGGTGATGGCTCAAATGCAGCATTTAAAGCTATTGACTTTACTCAAAGAATTCTTAGTCCCAACTACTTTTGTCATCATACTTTAGATCTTATGCTGACATATGGGATTGAGTGTAAAGAAATGACAGTACTTCTTCATAATCATGGGCTCTCTGACCATTTTTATTAACCTGTGTATTCCCATCGAGAAACAAATTTTTGTTATACAATATCTTTGTCAGACAATGACATTTTTTTTATAGAATCTGTTCTATGTTTAATTTCCTCAGAATCTCAGAGAAACACAGCAGAAAGCAGCAATTCAATCTCCTCTCCCTATCAAATTGATGATCTTGTTCAGAGTGTTACATTGTCTAATGTCTGGCATTAGACAATGTAGCGCTTTAAAAAAAAAAGTATCATCCATATGAGGCAGAACGGAATGTGTTTGGACTGGTTTGAGTTAGTTGAGTTTTCCGAGTTGTCAAAAATGGTTTCATCCAAACCCTTCCCAACCAAATTACCCTACACAATTATGTCTGCATTTTGTAATATCTTTATGGCTAAGTGAGTCAATGGAAATTATACTTCCAAAGATAACAGAAAAATGGTCAGGACAACATCAGCTACTGAGAGGTAATAAAATGACCACCATGGGGTTCTAATGCTGACGCAGTGGTAAAGCACAACTCTTACTCCTCAACGTGGACGTCACAGATTCAAGTCCAGGTCTGATGACCTTGGCCACATATTTTACCCCTCTCTCATTACCCACTTTCCTGTCAATTCACTTTCAAATAAAGGTTACTGGATCCAATAAAACCTTTAAAAAGGGACCACCGTTATAAGTAGTCCAAGCCAAGTGTCTTTCAGTTAAAATTTCAGTTTTACAAAGTAGACCAGTGTCATTAAGGGATGGGATTACCACTATGATAAAAGGCAGCATGACCCAATTTTAGATGGCTAATTTAGTGCAGAATATTTATTAGGTGAACTGTGAACATTAATTAATTTATTTTAATGGACTAAATAGAATTTTTAATTCTTGTTAAGGATGAATTGACAAAACTCTTGCGAAGTGTTAGAGTGACATGCAATGAGGTCAGACTTGTATGTGTGTTTCTATCGCTATGCACAAAAGAAAAATATGAAGAGCTGCAGAAGCTTTCAGTAAGGTTGAATAAAGAAAAAACAGAGGGTTCCTGTAAAGAAATATGACAACTTGTATCTGTTAATTTTACAGCTGACAAAACTAACCCAGCTGTCAAGGTCAAATCTGAATGAGTTCCATGATTAACATTCTAACTCCAGCCAAAAATAAACATTCTAATTCTGACATGAAGAGTCATGTCACAATGTTTGTTAGACTCAGATTAACATATAACCAAGACACACAAAACTAAAATCAAGAGATCTTACCTTTAGTTCCTTAAAGAAGATGGATGTACGAGCCCATTCCACAATGGAGCACAACAACTGGTCAGCCATCACATACACTGAGTTGAAAGTGCTGGGCTCTATGTGCCTGCAGGTTTGCTCCTGCTGCAGGCAAGAAAATATATTTTTCTGCAGCTGAAGGTCACGTGGATCACAGTGTAGAAACTCTATCTCAAGCTGAGGTATCCTTGGACATTGTGTAGAAATGGATCTGGAGGATGTGTGATGTGGACCAACGATTGCCTCAGCAAAGGCTGTCAATTCTGCAGAGTTGCTGCAGTTCTCTAACTTCATAGCCAAGTTAGACGGAGAGGTGATTTGGTGCTGTAGTACAGCAGGTGAGTTGCAGGACTGGGACATAAGCTGGTTTGGATTTAGTTTGGTGTTGTGAAGGATAGCAATTGAATGGATGTTGCTGGTAAAAGTAGCATCTTTTTGGTTGCTTTCTATTCTCAATCTTCTGGCTTGTATCAAAGCCTTTTTCTGTTGCTTGAGGACACGATCATGCTTGTACATGGGGCCAAACTTGTTTCTGCCTCCTCTCATTCGATCTGCACGGACAGCTGATGGGGAAAAATTGATCTATTAGTCTGTTTTAAGGTGACTTTGCATGTGATCATGAGATAAATTCTAACTTTAAAGAAATCACATTTCTTTTGGTTTTTTCTGCTTTATATGTAAAGCAGGAAACATATATATAAAATTAAAAGACCAATGCTGTTGTTGGATAAAACAAAAACATTATGTAAGGCAGAAAATATTTTGCCATTAATTTATATTAATTTCTAAAACTATCCCACGAAGCCGTGTAATTATTTAAGGAAGTGTGAAAGTTTAGGAACATTACAGAACAGCTGCAGTTACTGTGAAACGCTGAAATTTCTTTGAAAAATTATTTAAATATGGACAGAGGAAAATTCCAAATTTATGCTAATTTGAAGGAAAACAGACACCAAAAGGCTCCTCTCTGCTGCTCTGTCAAATCCAGCCTGTTTGTTTTTCACAAGTGAAACAAACTGAAAGAAACAGCAGCTTTGTGCAAATAAATAAATATATTTTATTGTTTTCATTTATTATCAACAACTATCCAAATGCATATTAGAAGTTTACTTGTAGACTTTATGGAGACAATTATGGACTGATAATTGCAGTGAATGGAACATTTTCTCCGTCTCAGATTTCCTTAAACCTGTTTTGTTCACCTGAGAGATTACAGCTGAGCATGTGGCTTAAAAAAACATTTTTGTTAATATTTCCATTAATTTAATTGTTTGCACTCACAGTCAGCTAACATTACACAATTGGATTCAGAAAAAGAATGCCCACTTTACCTTCTAGCCGCATTCCAACATTAAGACACTTCTGAAATCTGCAAAAAGGGCATCTTTTTCTTTGACTTGTATCAATTTTGCACTGCTGGTTTTCCACACAAACATATGTCTTGTTGTTTTGAACAGTTCTTTTGAAAAATCCCTGAGGACCAAGAAGAAACGATTTGATGAAAGCAGTTTTGTTGCTCCATATTGCTCTTGTGCTGTAGGAAATGAGTTATGGTTAACAAAAAAATATACCATAGTAGGGTTTAAAGTACCTTACAGCTCTCACAGGTGAGGACGCCATAGTGATATCCAGAAACCTTATCTCCACACACCGGGCACTGCTCCTCTAAATCCACTTCACATAGGAAATTCATGTCTGAACTAGAGAAAAACATGTAAAACTAAATCGGAGGATTCCTTTGTTCTGTTCTGAAATGTGTAGTGAAAAACACAAACCTACACAAACAGGTTATAACTAAACATTAGGCTATTATTAAAGTTATTTAAATGAAAATTCAGAATTAAGACAAGGGTAGAAACAGAACATCTAAACCAGTGTAAGTTCAACATAAATGCAGATAATGGTTCAGTACCTTTCCCTGATGGTCTTCCTTGTGGAGTCAGACCTACACATGTGGACTCATCTGCTTTTCTTCCAATTTTACTGCTCACAGTGTTGATCTCGTCATCACCTGGAGGAGGGAAACCTTTGAATGCTCTTTTCCAGTCAAAGGCTCCAACCAGAAGGCATGTTTAATGAGTCACCTGCTCATCATATTTACAGGCTGTTGTATTTACAGGCTGTTGTATTTACAGGCCAACTCCATTTGTTTCTCTTATGCGGCCAGTGTCTTCTTGCTCTCTGGTGGCAGACACTCCTAAAGTTTAAATAGCAAATTATGGTTTATTAAATGAGTAAATTCCACAATTCTACATTAAATATGATTCATTTTTTTCAGTAGGCAAGAATTATATTTTCATTTTATGTTAAATCAAGAATTTTTGAAAAGTATTATTCCCGAAACTTGCTGTCATATTTTGAGCTGGTGAAGGACCTTATGCAGAGAGAAAGACTGAAGACAGATACAGAAACAGTGAGAGGAATGAAGAGCCAACCGGTGTTAACAGGGAATGAAGCAACAGGAGTATCAGTCCAGGAATCCTCTCAAAAGAATGAATCTATGTGAAGTCTAAACAAATGGGGTTTAGCCTTGATTTAAAGGAACTCAGTAGTTTAGAAGTTTTCAAATTTCCTGGAAATGTATCAAATGTATCCCATTATTTCTGGAAACACATTTTAAAAATAAATGTATTTCTACATATTAAAAACAGCTAAAATGGAGAGCAATACTAACAATACATTAGTTAAAAAAAAGAATAAACAGAACAGCTGGATATGTTCTGTTTGAATTAATTGATTTCAAGGTAAATAATTATAAACAGCTAAAAACTTAGAAACCAAATTTTAATAAAAATAAAAATAGAGCATTTTGTACAATAACATTATACAAAATGAAAACCCAGATCTTATATAGAGCAAAATAAACTGTTGGAAAAAGACAGTAACAAAATCATCTGATAATGTGCTGAGGCAGCTTGTTCCAAGAGTAAAAAAATGTCCCATTTCTGATTTACTTCAGCCTTCATCTAGAAGTGAGAAGTCAGCACATGTATGTGAGGCAAATTTGTTTGAAAAGATCAAAAGCAATTCCATGCCATTGTTAAAAAAATGTTTAAGTCTAAACCAGATACAGAATCTGTGGAGGGAAGGGAAGCAAAGTGCTTTATGCTGCATTTCAGGCCAATTCAGTTAGAGGCATTACAGATAAGTTATAATGAAGTTATTTACGAACATCTTGAAATAACTAAGCACACTTTAACTTTGATAATTATGTGGAAACGTATAAACCTGGAGGCCATCTATGCTTTATTTGTATTTTACTCCAGAAAATTGTCCCATTTTGCTTCAGGGTCAGATAAATTTGTTTACAATCTGAATGAAAGTGCTGTGACTTTCACAAAGACTACATCCTTTGATGTCAGAATGCACAAAAAGAAACCGATGAACTGATGTAGGATTATTTTGATGTTCATAAAAGTAAAAAGTTCACAGCAGAAGAGGGAGAACGATTAGGTGATGGCAGCATTATGTCAGCCGATGTCCTCCAACAGGAAAGAATCACAGCCAGTCAGAATGCCGGACCAGGTGTAGCTTCTATGGAGAGAAAATAACAGAGAAAACAAAAAGTTAACAGATGAAATAACATCAAAAGGAAATTGGAGCATAATGGAAGAAGAAATTAAAAAAAAAAACTTGCAACAACATCTCAGGATAACCTAAAGTTATAACCTAAAGTTATCCTGAGATGATTGGCTCCTAGCGTCCTCCTGACGGTAGGAGCCATCCTGCTCCTGACACTCATACCTTGTGTCAGGAGAGTCATGTCCTTGTGTGTCGTTTATTTTTGTACCCTCTAGATGGCGCCAGGAGCCGTGGAGGTGGAACCTTCCAGATGTGCTCCACTTAACTTGTATATAAAATCTGGCTGCCAGGCCTCTGACGCCTGAGTGTTTCCTCCATAATAAACCAAATCCTCTGAGTCTCAGTAGTTTGGCCTGCTCTGTTCAAGCCTGTTGCTGTGTCTTCAGGATGGCCCTTCTCATTTGGTCTCTCCATTTAGTAATCTGGATTACCTTGTGAAGACCTTGTCTCTGCAAATAGACTCGGGAATCATCTTCATATCTGACAGCCGTAACTCATCTTCATTATTATCATCATCCTTCTTCGTGTTTAACCTGTCCATCCTCACTCGACTCCGCCTCCTGCAGCATCCGTCAAGCCAAGAAACCTCTTTCGCTGTGTCTTTTGCCAAATCAATACACAAGAACAAACATCCTTCTCTCCCTGACATCATCTATAATTTATACAGGTAACTCGTTCCAGATTCTATCTCACATCTCCAGATCAATTATAGGAGGGTGGCAATGTTCCTGATTACTACCCTCCAGTTCCTCTTGGACCATTCCGAGATTCATTCATTTATTGTAACTAACTTTTACATATCTCCTTAGAATGTGCATGTCAGGGTCGGAGCTTCAGCGGTTCTGGGTGGTCGGGTCTGGATGGGGCCTGGATGGGGCCTGGATGGGGCCCGGATGGGAGGCAGAATATGACTTAAGGGATCCAAGCCTTTTTCACTGATGAGAGCTGGAGAATGGTGGGCCCTCTCCTGTTGGATATGGTATATGTAGTATTATACAGAATGGTACCCCAGTAGATTATATAGTAGGTAGGTCATTGTTGCCTCATGGTTGCTAAAAACTTTACAAGACCGACTGACTTTGGTGACATAGTGGGTGTAAAATATTGAATAAAATGTTATGCTACTTTTATTTCCACTCATATTTAACTTTATGAGACACAAAATTGCAAGTGGATCCAAGGGCATGAATCCCATCTCATTATTAGGGGGGGGGGACCATCAACAGGGAAAAATTTTAAGAGCAATTTTGGGGGGGTCTGCAAAGTTATAGTAAAATGTGGTTAATTTTTTTTCTGTGCGTTCAAGCTGCACCATCAAAAATAACTAGTAAGTAGCAATGAATAACCAAAGTGTTTTTCTCAGTAAATAACCTGTTGAGACCCATAGAAGTCAAACTAAGATTCAAATGTTGCTTAGACATGAGTTTGATTCATGTCTATCACACCTTTACAAAAACGTAAGGCTCTAAATAAAAACAAGTTTTAATAAGTAACTCATAAATACTGATTTATTGCAGAGGTTCTCAACACAAATCATGTATTATTTAAGTTATAACTTAAGTTGCTTTAAACTTTTATTTTTGATGGTGTTTTTCATGTCCTGGATGGCTGAGAACCTATAAATATGTTGGAATTGAATATTTAGGAAGTATCATAATTTAAACTTAAAGGTCAGCACCAGAGTTTTCTAGAAAAATATTCAGATTTTATTTTGTGGTTTTAAAGGCTCTACGTTGAAGATGGTAAGAAATAAAGGCATACTTTATTTTGTTTTACTGTCAGCTGCAGTAGCCCCTCTGCTCTCGGCTCCCATACTGAGCTGTCGGCTAGTGCTAATGCTCAGCCTCTCCCTCCCGTCTCAAACTCTTCTTATTAAAGTAAGAGTTAAGAGATCAAAAAATAATTGAAATATTGGCTACCTTCAACAGAAAAAGGAGCTAAGTCTATGAAAGCAATGTAGCAGTTTGGATTTCCAAGGCATAAGGTGACAGTTTATCATGATTCAGCCAAAGTAATGAAATAATCTGTGGACTGAATTTTATTGTCAATGTGTTTCTTCCTATTGAGCAGTAAATAAAACATGTTACATGTATTTTGCTTTAAGTATTTATTTACTGGAGGGTTTTTTGTTAGTGCTGCAGTCACAGCTAACAGCTAACAGCTAGCTCCTCACTTCAGCGGCTCTAACGGAGTCTTCAGCAGGCTGATGTTGCTCCTCCTACACTTTGGACTGAACCATTATACCATTATTGGTAAGGTCCCTGACATATGGACCTTACCAAGCTCCGCCCAGAAACGCCACTCAAGAGTCCCATTTGGCTGCATGTCTCACAAACAAAGCCTCACGGTCCTTAGTTTCTATGTGTAAACATGGCGTCTTTCATTTCGACTGACTCTCTTCAGAGTATTTCTGAGTCAATTAGTTTAGCATTTAGCATTCAAAAAATATGGACAGGGGAACCAACATGAGGAACACACCCTCGGCATAAATATGGCTGTGGACAAGATCACTGATGCTTATTGTTCTTGCAAGGCTGAGTAAGTCAGGCATTCATGGTTTTGAGGGTTACTTTTAAATCACTAATTTCTGTTGTTGGCAAATGTTTGAGTGTGCCTAGGCCTGATGCACGGTACTCGGTGCTAGCATGGCGAACACGATTACAGTTTAGTAAAAAGCCTTTTCAGGTAAAATAAAATCTTTAATGTATGTCAGATACGGTACACAATGCATATTGATCTGTTCAGCTAACGTAAGTCTGTGTAACAGACAGGCTTCAAGGTGTAAAAGGTTTTCATAATGGATGTGTTTATTATTGACTATTTTTTTCATTCACTAAGCACAAAGAAACTACTTACACCAGCACACACTCCTTTGTTCTTATTGATCCTACAACGGTTGAGGTGCAAATGCGGTCATGCACAAGCTTTGATCCAAGCAAGACATTCCGTTTAAGATTTTGGAAATCTGTGAATTTTAGTTCCACAAATACAATCAAGATACCTGACATCGCCTGTACAGATAACCCACTGACAGTGGAGAACCATTCTTTTTCGAGTCCTGACGCAAAAACTTTCGGCCGGTCGTGTTTACTACTGTAGCTTGTGTTTGTGAGACGGTCACGCACGTGGTAGCTGTGCTGTGACGTGAAATGGGCATTAGCCAATGAAACGCGGCCTCTGTGGTAAGGTCCATTAGTGGTGTAACATTGTACACTTTAAGTTAAATTTAAATAATTTTTGAAACACTATTATATTGTATTATGTGTTGACACTCTAACTTAACAGTTTGAATCTAAAACTTTATACTGTTGTGTTTTTGTTATTTTTGTAGATAAGTCGGTGTGTAACAAATACATTATTTCTGTGCTGAAGGAATTCCAGTATAAGGAAAGCCACTCCGCCATCCCAGCTCACTTCACATTGACATGGCAGTGTAATTTTAGTGTACTAACAACTTCTGTTTTCTTTCACCCCTATTTTTATTTTTACCTCTGTCTCCCAATACAAATGATCTCTTATTGCTCTCATTTATATTATTTCACATATTAACTAAAGTCATATTATGTTCTTGGACAAAAATGAGGTGAGGTTGTCACGTTGATGAGTTAGGATGATATACCACATTTACAATTTCTCTCAACTGATTTTCTTCTCTCTGACTTCACGTAGTGAGCAAAACTAATAAGGCTCAATAACTGTAACAGGTTCAGCTGTTTTATGTAAAGCAATACGGAGCACAAAATATGTGTATTTTTTTGTATTTGTCAAGAATTACATAACTCATTCTTGTTTTGAGCACACATTTAAATGGAAACACAAAGACTCAAGTGTACATGGTTTTTGAGCCGCCTTAAAGACCCTGACAACATTTTTATTATCAAAATAACACTAACAACTGCATGTTCCTGCTACAGCTTGCCACTGATTGCTTTATCTGCTCAGTACCAAGTCTCAGTACCAATTTTCTGGCTAAGTCTTTCTCTGTATGTTCCATATCTCCAAACAATGTGTCTGCAGATCTCTGCTCTTTGGCACTGATAACTGCTCTGTGGAAATTTCTCAGAATTCTGCCTTGTGTCGTATCCTAACGTAACGTCCTCATGATTCAGCTGGATTTATAACGTAGTTGCAATTTTAGACAACATGATGCTGGAGACAAACCCATGAACAAACACTTACAAGGGACCCTCCCTCTTAAGAACAAAATCGACTGGCATTCTGCAACTGAGAATCTTACTCACACCAGCACTTGCTCTTTTTGTCAGGAGTCTTAATCAATACAGACAAACTTTCCGTAGTCTGCTGAACCCCGGAGCCAAGAAAATCACCAACTACTTAGGATATTAGGATTTTTGGCTGATTTCTGGAAGAAGTTTGAAAAAACCTTTGGCCACACAGGCTCCTTTCTGTGCTTCCACAAGTTTAATAAATGAATTTCAAACTATGCTTGAAATCATGTATCAGTGCAGAACAATTCAGTGCTGGTCAGACTAGTTTAAGTGTTGTACATTTTGAACAGGAGGGTGGAGGCACAAGGATTCATTAAAGAAATGAGAGATATGTCTTTTCCCCTTTTTATTTTTAAGTGCCCCTCCTGGTGCCCTGAGCCAAAAGGCCTGTCTCCTATTATGTGAAGTTTGGGCGAGAAGATTTAAAATTTTTATTTCCGTTATCACTTTAATCCTGCCACTTGGTCAAAATATTTTAAAAATTTTTTAAACAAGCTCAAATAAACTTTGAGCTTGTTCAAAAAAAACTAACTAAAAAAAAATAAGGCAGCAATGTTAGGTCTGTTTCACCCTTATTTAACCAAATTCACATGACAACTGATTTCATAACGAAACTACTATAAACAACAAATGTCCCAATGTGTTTACAACTGATTTGCCGATTCACCTACTAGTTGATATTCCTGTGGATTTTCATGATTATCTGGACAGTCACAAATTTTTTTCACATTGCATATCTTAAATATTTGAGAATAAATGCAGGTTGGGAAGCTGTAATGTCTAGGCACCAGCCTACTTGACGTGCTATTGGCAAAGCGAACCTCAAGAGTAGAAATAAATAGGCCTACAATAGATATTTGACAATTTCTACTGTTCAGTGAATATACCTTACTATTCATTGTGCGTATCTGAATATTAAGGTATACTTAGTGTCAGAAATATATGAAGAATGAAGTTGGAAGCATTGAAGTTAGTTAGTCAGAAGAATAAGAAATATATTACTATGCAACTTTTTAGAGCAGCTCTCAAGTATTGTTGCATTTTAATAATTCAAGGGCAGCTGTGGTCCCTAAAGACCAGGGGTCAGTTGTATACCTCCTTTAACCCTTGTGTGTGCGAGGACTGAGGCAAGCATAGAGGACTATGTGAAATGATACAAGTTTTACGTGTGTGGGGTCATTTAGACCTCATTTCTACATACAAAGTTAAAAATATTTTAAAAAAATTAGGTGCAACCAGGTGCAACCAGCATGTTTAAAATTCTTTATACATCTGTGATGATGTTAGCATCCCTAATATTCCAACATCACTTATGCCAGCCTTAAACATTATTGTGTTACACTGAAAGACTAATCTTTTTAACTCTTACTGAAAGAAAATGCCATAAAAAAGAGAATAACTTTACTTTTACAAGTGCTGGGACAAAAAACTAAGAGTTGATACTAGTTCTTAAACTGAGCGTTGGAGATTTGCTTTACCTCATCTAATGTCCTCACTTTGTGAGGAGGCAAGATAACTCTAACTCTGACTGTCCTTGTCACAGTTGCAGTAGTTTTGAACATTTTTAATTAATGAATTACTCTGTGCGACTTCGAAGACGTGGCTATTTTTCTTGTAGCAATTTTAGGACTCAATAGATATCAGCCTTTCTTGATTGGGATGAGCAACTAAGACAAAATATAATTATAATTTTCCCTATGGAGGATTGATAAAGTGTTATCTTATTTTATCTCAAATAGCCTACAGTTTACGTTATATAGTCTTGGTTATTTTGATGGTTGAATAAATTTTAACTTTTTGAACTTTAGTTTTGATGGTTATTGCATATATATTGCCGAATAAAACCCTAAAAGTCAGAAACTGGGGAAACATGGGGAAAACTATTGATACAACTGACACAAGAAAATTAGATTTTCTGAGTATTCAAGTATCCAAGCTTATCAATAGGAAGCTTAGGTGAAGGACACTATGTGATAGAAAAAATGCAGAAGTAACAGGAACAAAAAAAAGTGTGTGAAATTCTCAAGGTTGTTCACTGACTGCTGTGTTCAAACATTGTACTGGAAGGTTTAGTGGAAGGAGAAAGGTAAGTAAGACACGTCATCATTTCTGAAGATGTTGATTTCACTTCCAGCCTAAATGCCATCTGTGCACATCATCAAAAATAACTGATTTAATGACCAATGTCTCACTGTGTTTGTTTGATTGACAAAGTCATAGATAGATAGATAGATAGATAGATAGATAGATAGATAGATAGATAGATAGATAGATAGATAGATAGATAGATAGATTTCGAATCTATTTCTGCAAAACCAAAATCATGCATGACAAAACAGTTCAAAGACCCATGCTTTTTGGTTTAGCTCTTACTTGAACGCCTTAGTCTTTTAACTGTTTTGTCGAAGTTGTTGTTTGCTGAAGTGCGAGAAATAAGCTGTTAACGAGGTCAGACGTGTGAAAAAGCTTCAGGCTAAAAAAACACACACAAAAAAAAAACCTGCCTGTTGCCATCTTTAATTAAAGACGCTCCGACTCCCTTCTTTTTCATCTCCGATTTCCCTTCAAAGAGCAGGGTGACAATAAACTGGAAAGACAAAATCACTCACCTTCAGTGTCCTTATTTTCGGCTTGATTGAGCGGCTCGGATTTTCCCAACAGTCAAGAGTCTTCCTCTTCCTCTTCCTCTTCCTCGGCAGCTCAGTCCGCTTCAGTCAAACTTCTCATGTGGAAGGACAGCTGGAGCAAACGCCCGATTAGGATCGAAATGTGTGTCCGCACATTTCATATTTAGCCGAGCCGCCTAATCCGACAATAAGAAAAGGGATCCGAGCCTTTTGACACACATCCGTGGAACACGCAGGCGGGAGAGATGAGATGCGCGCTTCCAGGTGAGACCCCGCCGCCTCCCTGCAGTCACACTGATTCTGCGGACAGTCAGCCAGCAGCCAGCAGCCTTCCGTACAAAAAGCCTTCCTCTTCCTTGACAGAGAGGCGGGAGTCTTCATCAGAGCACCTTTCTCCCTCTCTTTCTCTTCCTTTTCTGTTTCTTAATCCGGTTTTTATGCAGCTCTGCCTCCTCCCATTTCCACCTTCCCTCCTCCACATCTTTATAGCAGTTCTGTTTTTAGATTACAGTGTATTTATTGTTACTCTAAAGCTGGAAAAAAATGTTAATTTTTAATGTAGTTTTTTTTTTTGCACGTGATATTTTTCGCTGTAATTGAACAGGGCGTCACGAGACTTAATTGGTAAGGTTTGTGTTAGCTAGAGCTCTGCCTCCCATGGTTGGAGTAAGTTAATAGTAAGTAGGCCTTGTGACTGTGAGCGTGTTGTCATAGAAATATTATATTATTATTATTATTAATTATTGGGGTTGCACCAAACAAACTACTGAGATCACACCACTGTCCAGAGCTCCCATGTTTGTTAAGGATCTGTACAAAATCCTTAAAATAAATCGTTGCTATGGAGACATGTTGACTCTAAGAGGGCACTTTTTGTTGCAGTTCTGCAATAATTAGATATGGGCATTTTCTAAACCCCTCCCACCCTGACCATCCTCACTTGTACTTTATGGTGAAATACACTTGAGTTCTGACTATTCCTCCCTTCATTATTGTGGTATTAAATAGTTTTGATGATTCTAACACCAAAATTAGCGGAGGAGTTTGTTCTGATTTAACTTCAGACAGTCAGATAAAAAACAAAATGTGAATATGTGTTTTTATTCTGTGTTTGGAAACTTCTGGCTTTAACTTTATATTCTCATACATAAAGTGCCTTGCTGAACTATTCTTTTTGTCACAATGCAATCACAAATCTTCAATTTAAATTGCTGTGATGTTCTTCATAATATTATAAGAAAAATAACACAAGTTAATAAAAATGTGATTATTACATCTTAATTTCTGTTTTCTCATCAAGTTACTGCTTCATCACCACAGTGGCAGCAATGGAAAACCTCAGTTACTATGAAGTTAAATGGGCAAAGCCTCCATCTCACATTTTTGGATAGTCCAGTTTGGAAAAGCAAAATGGAAATAAATCATTGTGTTGATAATAAATTTAAGACTTTGCTTCTCACAATCTCATTAATCTCACAATAATTTAGAATGAGTTTCAAACTACTTTAAGACCATAATAAACACTTACCATAAATTAAAAATATCCCTTTGTCCATGTTACTAATTTTGTGGTTAAGATTTATTTTTGATAATATACTGTTAAAAATTGAAATGAATCTCACAAGGGATTTTATATTTCCTACCTGTTTGGCCCGGCAAATCATTTCATGGTAGTAGGTTGTCAATAACATTTTAAATAATCAAATTGTTGTTACTTTTACTAACTTCAACCAGTAGCTTTTAATAATTTAATGAACAATTAATAATTATTTAATGTTTAAATATTTTTAAGATATGCCTTAATTTCATGTTATTTTTATTTTACATAAAATAGCAAATATAAGTCATTGTTATTGACATAATCAGTAGTAACGCCTGAATATGTGTGCAAGAATTAATATTTTAGAAACCCATACTTATTACATAACATAACATAACATCATTTCTGCTCTTTTGAATAATTGTTGGATATGCATGTAGGGGGCATGTAGAGTTCTAGCTTATTTGAACAAATCTCATTTTAATTTTGTTACTATTAAGGATGGATGGACGGACGGATATTTCACTGCTATGTGTGCAAAATGGATCTTACCATTTTGCACATTATCCCAGGAAAATGTCATCACTAGCAAACAATATCTAAAATAAGTAAAGAGCACTTAAAATGTAATTGCTTCAATTTCTAGAATTTGCTTCTAAATAACAGGGCAGCCTGTGCTTGTCAGTGCATGCTCTGTTATGTTACAGAAGAGAGTTATGATTAGTTATGATTAATGGCCAACGGCTCTCTTATTTCCTTTTGTGCATGCTATCAGCTGTCCATCTGGTTTGCTTGGCTTTTTCTTTCTTCCAAAGAATGGTTGTCACTTTTGTTTCTTTCAAATAATAAAGAGCAAGTGAAAAAAAATGTTTTCATGGCATGTTTGGTCATTTGGAGCTTTATTCAAATCCAGGTATGCAAATTGAAATTTAACTATAAAAAGTTATATTTCAGGGGGTAGAAAGGTGGTTGTATTAATGGTTTCTCTTTTTTTCAAAATAAAACCATTTAGTGCATTTTTATAAAAAGAATAAAGGTAAATCAGAGTCTGGCTGCATATTTTTTGATGCTTTATAGGTCAATACATGCTAGAGTTACAGCCTGCTGATATGTTAAACTGGATTAAGTTGCATTACAAGCACTTTAAATAAACATGAATGCTTAAAAAAAGAAGTCATATAGAGGTAATATAGTAGTAGTACAATACTACTACTATATTGTGTTTGTCAGCTTATGTTTTGTCTGAGAATTTAATTTTAGACAGGAATGAGTGTAATCAATCTGAACTGCTCCAGTTTTTGTCACTGATGGTTTGTGCTCAGTGGTCCCTGTTTTTGTGGTGTTGGATTTAAGTCAAGCTGTGTTCATAATCCACTGGGTTAAGGTTAAAAAGGTTAATTGGGGGAAAAATAATCCATGAAGGAGAATAAAGGGAAAGTGGTAAATCATCCTGAAGACAGGTCCACGATGAAAGTGCGGAAGATATCATACAAAGATTCAAAAAATGGGAGCAGACAGGGGGAAAAAATGCAGGCATAAAGGAAAAAGCGGCCTTACATGTATTCACATCGTTCCAGAATAATACATTTTACACACAGATAATAACTTCTGGCTTGTCTGCAAACCACGTCGATGTTAACGCGTCAGAAAAATCAGAGAAAAACCATTTGTTAAAATATGTATCGAGGGCTAACGTATGCTATATTTTAGTCCATTGCGTGGTAGGATAGAAAAGGATGTCTCATGATATTTAATACTCTCACTGGGTAATTCTAAAAGCTGACACAAAATCGATCAGACAAGGAGGGCTTCAAAGAGAGTGCCGCTTCAATGAAAACAAGATTACCAAAGGGATTACTTTTGATCTTTTCTGGCACCGCATACTCTCAGTATGTCAGCTCCTCTATATCTAAGTTACTCAAGGCAAACTGCGGTATTCTCATTTCCATGCAGTCAGTGTGAAAGTTAAGCATCATTTGGTCTTCATTGCCGACAGCCTTTTGGCTTTAGTGAGAACTGCACACTGAAGCAACGCAAAGACAGGAAAAGCTGGACGTGGATTTGAGAAACATAATTAAGGTCTAACAGTAACACGCTGTAGGAATGGTTAGTGTTTTTCTATGGGGGAGGGAACATTGAAGGAACCACCAATATGCCCTCCTGGACAGTGTCATTTCCAGTATAATGGGGTGGTTGGAACAGCAAACCTTTTTATCTACGGCCTCAGAAGACCCCAAAGAGTTGCCAGAGTTGCGTGTGCGAGTCGGAGAAACTTATTCCAAGAGTCTTCTTTCTTTTGGCTGACAGATCTAGAATGTTTTATCATTATTTGTTGGACAAGTTGAAGCTAAGGAGGATATTCTATTTGATTCTGTTTTTCCAGACGGGGTTGATTTGTAAATCTCCATGCTATGAAACTATTGCTGTGACAGCTTTTTTGTTCGTTTTGATGGGTCAAAGATTTGAGGAATTTTCTCTGAATCTGTATGAAAACCACATCTTCAATTTCATATCTGACTTGCTTTCCCAGTCAGTAGAACCAGGATGGTGGTGCCTACAGATTGCTCCCTGAGGAGGTAAAGAAACACCAAGCATCACCAAAAAGGTTGACAAGAAAGATGGATTAGTTTATCTCTACATTCTACATGCCGGATCTACATACGGTAGATCAGGCCTACATCAAGCAAGTGACACATTATCAGTGGAATTGTTTTTTTAATCAATCCGTTTTCAAATTTGCCTCCCAGAACCTGATAGAACGTTCACAATGGCATCAGATATTTTCTGAACTCTGAATGGATGGTTAAAGCATATCCATCATCCCAAAGTTTTACTAGTATAGCATGTCCTGTGCAATCAGCACACACCGTAATATGTGTAAATTAGTTTGTTTTTTTATTTCGCAATGGATGACTGAGAAGGAGAAATTGGTCCGGTCTCAGGAATTATTCAAAATCAATTTTTAAGTGGGACTTGTTCACCGTAATTGGACATTGTGAAGAGCAGCTGGTTTCAGTCTGTGTTTGTAAGTAACCACTTACCACCTTTGAGGGCCATTTCAAGTCATATTGCTGGAAATGACTTATTTTTGCATGAAACAGGGTTTGCCAACTTCAGTTGTCTGGGCAACACAGTGGGGCGACATCCGGCCGCTGAATGACTTGCAGGCTCTGGTGCTTTTGAGAACATTTCGAGAAGCCAGAGTCGATCTCCATCTCTGGTTCTGACTATTCCTGTCTCCACCACAGCTGTGGAGCGGACATTTTCTACCATCAAACAAATAAAAACATGTCAGAATTATGACAAGAGACAGGCGACTCTTGACCTCAAGGCCATAGAGCAGGACTTTTTGATAGAGCTGAAGCAAAGAGATCATGTCAGAGGACTGATTTTATCTTTAAAGAAATTGTCAGCAACTGAGAGAGTATTATATATTTTATTTACACATATGTGGCACAGTTGCAGCTGCGCTGAAGAGATTTGAAGAGGTCTTATCTGGTTTTCCTGTTTTAACAACAATAATTTGCTTGCAGTTCTCCAGATAAACTATTATTTATTTTATTTTTTTTATCCTTCATCGCAATCTTTTTCAAGATACAGTTTGGCCGTATAGACAGCAGCTAAAATAAATCGACCTTTGTTTCACAATGTATTTCTACCACAGGCAAAACAAAAGTCATGGATTTAAGTCTTTCTGAAAACACTGATCAGTTAAAAAAGTTAATTGTAAATAAAATAGTATTTCTGCTACATTAATAACAGTTGTTGGAATTTGTCAATAGTCATGCTCTCTGGGATTTTGTATGTAAGGCTACTTAAATGTACTGAATATCAGGTTTGGATTTTAAAAAATGCGGAGTGAGACTATGCTATTGCAGTTAAAAGTTAATTTATTTAAATATTTGGAATTTACTGGAGCCTCAAAAATGTACTGAATATCTTTAAAGTCAGTTGCTAATTGCTTCATCCAATCTACAGTGTTAAGTCTTATAAAGTGATCCTGAAACAGATGAAGAAGCAGCCAGACACACGCAGCATTTATAAATCTTATTATTGAACAATAGTCACAATACAACATCAACAATGCCTTGCTAGTGACAGGTTCTAATAATCCCAATATATTGTATAGTTACTTTGTAATACATTATTGAGAGGCACTTCCAGTAAGTCTGGCAATAGAGGAGCTACAGTATTGTGTCTAAATTACAAAACAGTAAAAATAAATATTATTTCTAAAAGTTTTTTTTCCTTTGTCATAATATATTTTTAAATCTGTACAGTATATATTTTTATACAAAGTCAAACAATAGCAAGAAATAAAAAGTTATATTTTCCTTAAATACTGGTGAATCACACAATTTCCCCCCATCCTGTAGGTATTGCTACATGAGTCAAGTGCAAGATACTAGAGAGAGAAAAGATAAAGAACTGAGTCAGTGAAGCGACTGCAATTGCAGAAAACAAAAAACAACAAAAACGTACCAGCCTTGTCTTATTTTACAGATGGTGGAAGAAAATTGTTTTGGTTTTGCTTGAGACAAACGTGGAAAGCCTTAAAACAGTTTGTAGATACATGTGAAAATGTTATGGCACAGGAGAGAAGACCCTGTTTAGCTTAGCAGAAGCAACAAACTGAAGAAAAATGGAGTGTTTTCTCTTTTCTTTTTTTTTGGTTTACGATGCCTTCAGTCTGTGAAGAGTTGGTGAGTTAAACTGTCGTGCTACCAAAGTCCACTAACATGGGGGTGAAGGAATAAATCAATTAAATATATCAACACTATAAGCAGAGGTCTATTAGAGAACTGCTGACAGTTTTTCATTCAGTTTCATCTGCGTTTACATATAACAACAAAATGTGTATATAATGTATACATATCCCAACATCACAAGGTTCTACATAACTGTAAAAAAAAAAAGAAAATTAGTTTAGGGCTCATTTTGTGCAAATCACCAAAAACTGCAAAGCTCAAAAGTATTTCTTTGGTTTGCAGAAGTAAATCTGGTTGCAACAATATTTCAAAGAAAACACTCACACCTTGATAAAAATTAAGAAGCTTGGCTCTGATTAGAGGCTCTGTTCTTTTTCTTTCTTTCGACACAGAAAATAATTTAAATCGACAGTTAATAATGCCACCATGGAGAATTAGGATGACGAACATCGAAAGAAAGAAAGACAGACAAGGTAAAATTGCAGCAAAGAATAGTAGTCATAAATGCTAAAATAAATTAAATAACAATTTTCATGTTTCATAAAGTGGAAAAATGATCAAATTATGTTTTATTTTGTATTTTAAAGTTTTAAAAAGACAAAAAGAGCTAATAAACTAAAAAAAAAATTGAGGACAAATAATTATCGAAAAGTTATACTTAAACATATAATCATATTTATGATTATATGTTTTGAAAGTATTGAGTATAACTCAATCCTTGTTGGCATGTCTATTATTCTCCAAAGAAGATAATTCTATTTTAAATCCACACTTTTGACACAAAATATCTTTTAGAAACATGACTTTGTAAACCAAAAGGCAAACTACCAGGTACAAGCAATTATGTGCTGTATGCAAAATCCAAGCTTACTTACGCATTTATTGGAAAAGCAGGTGAAAGTAAGCACAGGTGAATTTCTCCTCATCAACAAAAATGAAAAGAACCTCTCTATTCAAAACACCTTTCACCCCAGGGTTAAAACGCTGACCCACAAACACGCAAAAGTTTATACAGGTTTTATAAATTGCTACAGTGAAGTATGCAGCCATGTAACTGTGTTATTTGTGAACTAAAAAACAAATCTCAGAAGAAGAGTACTGTGTTGTTTTACTCAGTTTTCACTTTCACTTGGCCTTTGGCAGGACCAAGCATTCACTGATGTCAGCTGATCCAGTTAAATTTAATCAGTCGAACTCTTTCTACATTTTCCTGCAGGGTTTTACTCGCCATAGCAACAATCTTTTTCTGTGTCTGAGCCAAAAAAGTAGCAGGTTTGATTTAATTACTTTGACTTTTAATCACTAAACTTACAGCCTTCTTACATGAAGGCTGACTTTTAGACCCAAACAGTGTGTTTAGGGAAAGTAACTCTAGACAAACTTAGAGGGGCCTGACAGATAATAGTGACATTACTTTAGTGAAGTTAAACCTTCAAAGTATTGACATAGTTTTCTTATTTATTGTGCTTTGGTGACACTATTGTTGTCTTGATTCTTCCTTTTGATCCAAAGTCAGTACGGACTGAGACTGTCCACTACAATGCAGGTCAGAACCAGAGCAAAAACTACATCTGCCCAAATCATAATAGAGTTAAAATTTTTGAAAATACAAATTTCGTCACTAACAGCGACATTTACACCACTGTGGTAAAAAAATTAAAAAATTACAGGCAACGAGAGCTTTGAAGGGTGCCGGTTTGCTAAGTCTCCAAGACTTTCTCTACTTCACTGGACAAATTGCCACATAAATCTATGCCTGGAAAGTTTTCTGTTTCTACTTTGGTATTGGCTGGTCATTGTGTTATGCACATATGGCTGGGTCTGGTGTTCTTAATGTAATGCCATCACTCGCTAGCAACTTCTAGCTTCATGCTGCATCACTTTGCCACAGAAGTTGTAACACAGTGTGATGTACAAATGTTCTCTTTTTCAAAAGTTTTTTTTTTGTTTTTGCATATTTCTTGACTTTGAACATCAAAATAATATAACTATTTAATAGTTACATTAAGCAAACAACATTTGATGGAGAAAATACTGCCTGGATGAAGTTCTTTTACCAGAATATTGCGCTCCACCAAAATGACAAGCAGTGTTGTGTACTTTACCCATTTTGATCACATGGCTGACCTGCTTAGATGGAGGGAAAACAAAATGTTTGGTAAATGTAAGTGCTACTAAGCTAAGCTTTTGTGGTGGAGGTCTTAAAAATGACTTACAAATTTCCCTATTCTAATTTCTTATGCTAAGAAACATGTTCATCTAGCAATTTCTCAGAAATTGTCTTTAAATATTAAAATTATACATTATTTGATTATCTTAGTCAATAAGCTTAGCTCTCATGTTCTGGGGAAAAATTGCTGTATGAGTCTCAGAATATATTTTTTCACATGTATGTACACAGAATTAATCATTTTGCAAATCTGTCTGCTCTATTCAAGGCTCATTTGACACTACAAATAAATAACATTTATTTCCTTTAGTAATTTATCAAATGGGTGTTTAACTCTATAAATGGTTGTGAAACAATTCAACATGGATTAGATCATTCTCAAACTTATTTTAACTGGTGCAGAAAATCAAGTTGCTTCAAACTAGTTTAAAAAAAACAAACATGAATCAGCTCTTTCAGACATTAATGTTACATACAATATTGAATTTAAAAAGCTAAAATATTGAAATGATTCTTTAAACTTAATTGTTATTGTTCATTAAAACCATACACAAGTCTTGGATTTAAGAAAATGTAGAAAATTTTGACACACTGAATATAGAATTAAAACTGTTCCTTAAATGAACTTTTACATTGTCAACAATTTCTGCCAGTTTATTCTGCATAATGCCAAGATGGCTCTACTGGGGGGAGGGGACATATCAGAACAACCCTCACACCCCTTAAAAAACATTAGCATTGTATTTGCTAATATTTTTGTAATTGCATTGGCCATCTCTGTCTGGTAAAAGTGGCATGAAATGTTTAAGTGTGACAAAAAGCATAATAAATCTCCAAGGGGATGAATATCTTTCACAGCACTAAGTGCAAATCTGGTCTGTTCGTTCCTATTGCTTCTCCAAAACACTGATCCACACATTTGAATTTCTGAGGACTTGCACAATCAGAGCTCCAAACATAGGCAGATTTCAATCTATGCATACATGTATGATTAAAAAAAACCACATATATCTGGAAAATCTTGTAAATGGAAACCCACATTTTGATCACAGCTTTGATTGCTTCATGTCTCTTTGATTGTTGCAAGGTTATTGTACAGTTAGAGAAGAAAGACATGTTTTGTCTCAGAGAGCTTTATACTCAGAGGCTATTCAAATGTAAGTTCAACAATGGAAAGAGAATATGACAAAATGTTGACTTGGAGCTTTGGATGGGAGTCAGGTGTAATGTATTTTATATTGTGTGCTGAAATTTCGTTTTTCTACAGTTTTGTGGTTACTTTCAAAGTATTTCAAGTTCAAAAGGTTCCTATTTTTATGAAACTACAGCTGCAAGCATGTTTTCTTTTCCTTAATGGCATCCTTATCTGCATGTCAAGACATTACAAACAAAGTCTGAGGTGATTAGGGGGGATCATGCTGTCTTAATAGCATGATCCTTGGAACGTCTTATAGGCTACGATAAAGGAAAAAAAAACATCTACATGTAAGCCTTTTGGACTTTCATGCAAACAAAAACAATAAAGCAGATGGTGTGATTGTTGTAGACTTCCTAATTTATAGTGTAACAAACAAACTCAAGTACTCCGTGTTACTGAGAAAAGCCAATGAGCGGTCAAGGGTATTATGTTGCACAACTCAGCCCCGCTGTGCTATAATGGGCGTTCTCATAACAGTGCCGTTGATACAGCTAAATATTTCTACAGCATTACAATAGTATTAGCAAACAGTAAATGATTAAGAAATTTTGTCACACCAAACAAGCATGTTTAATAGACTGCATAAGTCTCTTTTTTAAATTGAGAGTGTTTAAAAACATCAGCCTGACTGCTTAAAGGGCATGTATGGTGTATGTCAGGTAGTTAGTACTGATCAATCGTTACCCAGCAACTCACCTGCTATATTAGCTACAGGGGCTCCGACTGTCAATACTCATGGTTATTAGCTGTCATCTCGCTCCTCAGGTTATCATACCGTAGAAAACTCCCTGCTGTTTGATTGATTTGACATCCAGTACAATCACTCTTACACTCACCAGCAACTTCATCAAAGTACATTGAACGCAACGTTATTCCAAGAAACCGATGTTGAATGAATTGAGTTTTGGGACATAGTTGAAGTAGCCATTAGAAGATGGGTTCACTGTGGCCATAAAGGGGGGGACTTGTATTCAGTTAATCACTGGTTGTAATGTTGGATTATTTGAACTACTGTAACTATTTTTTTTAATCTTCTCAATAAAGTCTACTCACTCTCCTCCAACACCTGGCATCAACAAGCTGTTTTTGCTGACACAATCACCTGTAAACCTGATAGATGTTTGTGATAATGGCAGTAGATCAGCGGTTTCTAAAATACTCTTGCCATCAGGTCTGAAACTAACAAAAACGGCCTTTTCAATCCCCTTTTCTTTCCCCATTCTAACCCGTTTGAACTTCAGCAGGTTGTCCTCGCAGCGTTTAGGCCCTAAATATAATTGGCTGATTCGTTACAAACGTTATCAAGAAACTGATGAAGTGCATCTCATAAAGTGCCGGAGTGTAATCTGCTTTGCCTTCGTCTTGAGTCAGCTGCAGCTCTCGCAGAGCTAATAGTCTTTCAGCTGTAATTATGGTTCTGATGGAAGCTACCTGTTGCTGCTATGTGAGTGAAGACACCCAAGTAGCCTCAAACCTCCCGGATACGTTTCCGACGTCAGCTTAAATAGGCTGTAATGCTTGTTTCCGTTCGTAGCTTGTAAACACAGATCATCACGTGGTTTTGACTTCTAACCAAACTGGATCCTCTTCAAAGAGCTGCATCTAGAACAATCTTCTAAAATATTAAAGATATTTAAACCCTGCTGACCCTTCGTGGAAAGCTACATGTAATACTAAAAGGATCCTCTCCCTTCTCTCATATCTCCCCGGTTTCCGTACTAAGCCTCATTACTTGGGGCTGTCCTTGGTGTTCACGCTGCCCTCCATCATCACCAATCAGAATGTCTGAGGACATCAAAGGAGAGCATGAGCACCACCTGTTAGGCTATGATAAAGTTACACTCAAACAACTGCTGGGTTATTCTTCCATCTCAAACTGTAGGGAAAGATTATGCAAAAACTGGGTCAAAAAATTGACAGCTAAAAAGAAGAATGACTCCTCATACGTTTGAAGTTTGTGACTTTTTTTCTTGCAAAATAAACGGTTAAGATTATTCTGTATAACAATGTTCATGTCAGTAGGGTTTGCTATGACTTTAATTTACACAAGAACACAAGTTTGTTCACTTGATCCAACATTAACATTAGCCTTTTACTTGCTCAGTACCCAATAGCTGTGTTTACCAGGTATGGCAACCTAATGCTAGATATATTCAATGCTCATGCTTTGATCAAATCAATATTCTTGTGTTATATTCTGAGAATGAAATTTAACTGTTCGTAATGTCTCATTAGTTGGTATGTTACTATCAGTGGTCTAACATTTTCAATATTCATTAAATACATCTATGTTGGAAAAGAAAACGAGATGGTCATAATAATAAATGGCTATGACATATGGTTTGTTTACAGGGTATAAGTAATGCATAAAGGGCTCTATTTGCCAAGGAGACAATTTGACAGGATATACTAATAACCTGTCCAGAAAGTAGCTCATTGACCGCAACAGACAGGCCATATGCCCCTGCAAGGATAGCGTTTAGAAAAAACTGATTATCTGTATTATATATATACAAATAATACATCATATTCAAATATCACTTTGTTTAATGTATTTTCTCTATTATCTCTTCCACTAGCAGAACAAGTCAGCGTCGGGCCAATGACCAGGCCCCTCACGTGTATCACCTGCACTGCTGGAAACTGTTGAGCAGGGGGTGAGCGGTTTGGTCCATGTTTCTCATTTCATTTTTACACAGTAAGAACATTGGCTAAACCGTGAGTGAAACAGTCACTGGGACTGACTACTATATATTCCATTGAGGGCCAGTAACTTTAACATTACATACAGGCGAGGGCGCACTTTCTCTGTCTATAATCAGACATTAAAGCGACTTGAAACCATTCCTCCCTCCATGGCACCTCCAGACCCGGGTCCCCATGGGCACCCATCCGGGCCCGGGCCGGGGCGTAGTCGGCCCGGGCCCGACTGCCCCCCGAGCTCGGCACCTGATCTCTTCAGCACCAGTGTTAGACATTAGCCACTTGAACTTATTTTGGAGTTAAAACCTTACTCTGTGTGCTGCGTGAAGCCAATCGTTCAACCCCATCGTGTGAAATAACATTCAGAGTGATAGCAAAAATAAAGCTAGTAGTGTTATTTATAATCCAGCAGTTTTTAGAGTGTAAGGTATAATCAGAGGAACCTTTCCCTACAGGACCAGAGTAACTTTGAACAAAAATGTTAGTCTCTGTTATTTAAAGTGCTTACATCTCTTATTCTTTTTTTTATTTTTCTCTCCATGCTACTATTGAAACTGGCTACATATACATGCTACTTAAATTCCCTTTACCCTTCTTTTTTGAAAATATAAAAAAGGCTATAATGCCCTTGTTTAAAATCTGACATCTAGACATTTTCTTGTTGGTGTGTAGTGCCTAATGGTTGTCAACTGACCTTCAAGGTCCAGAAAGTCTTATTTATGTAAATCTCGGGTGAACTGTTCCCTGTGACTCAGCACTAGCCTTGTCCACCACAGCACTATACTTTATAATTGCAAAGATTTCACCAAACTGCCAAAGTTAATTTTTTTTCTTTTTTTACTCCATTTTGGTTCCTGCTAGGCTGTACAAATCCAGCCCAACATTTCCGGGTATTTAAAGGAGATAGAAGCAAACAGATGGAAGAAGAAGCAGAGAGAAATACAAGGACGAGGACATTGTAAGTCCTTTTGTGATTCTTATTCTGCCTTCCTGAGTTGTTCAGCCTGAAAACACGTTGGTGTCTGTGTGACCAAAAATTTGCAAAAAAACAGGGAGAAAGTGAATGCTAAAACTCTGTTTTCCTTGAGCAAGAATAAAGCTTTTGGAGCAACAAGGTTCTTTTTTTAAACTTCTCTGTTTGGAGTGTGGAATGTGAGTGTGATTGTGTGAAACTTGCGTGGTCCTCTGATTTTTATACAATACCACTGGCTCTTTCTTCAGTTTCCTTTACTCCACATGACTGCAGTCAGCCTTTTCCCTGACTTTCATGCCATTGTCCTGAAGAAAGGGCTTGCTGCACACCTTCAGCAAGCTGTGTTGGCTACACAGGGTGTTGATAAAATGGGAGATGCAGGAAGAGCATTTGTTGGCCCATTAGTGCACAAGGGACAGTCAGGTTGAGGGCAGGGCTCCAGATCCAGAGTAAAACAGCTTGAAAAGTAAAAGAAAAACAAAAAAAAAACATAAGTCTGTTTTTCGCAATCACCACTCTGTTTCTACTATTTCTCCGTCTTGCTGATCTCCTCAACAGATGTACTGATTTTGCGTCATCCCAAGTCCTCAACCCTGATTTTATTAGGCACATTTTACCCAAAATATCTTCTACAGTGTTGTGTCAAAGTGATGTGCTGGCTACCATACAAAGAGTTTGGTTAGGAAAGAAAAAAACAAACGTTTTCAAACAATGGTCAAGATTCCTGGTTTAAGAGGAGGTTCAAGTTTATAATCTCATTCTGGAACGCCCTTTTTTTCTCCTGAGGTCTCTGATTGTGGAAGGACTCCCTCTTCCTCCGCCTCTTCGGCTTCATCGAGGTTGTCGGCCGACTCCTCTTCTTTGCTCGCCTGCTCCTGCTCCTGCTCCTGCTCCTCCTCCTCCTCACGGATTGCTGTGATTGAATCTGCAGGTTTGTCTAAGCAGTTGGTCTTCTCTTCTTGAGTCTCCTCTGATGCTGCAATCACACGTTTCCACATTTCATGGTTTTCCAGGAGATGCTGTGTGATCTGACAAAAGACCTTCCGTCTGCGCAGCTTTTTGGCTTCTTGCCGCTCTGTGGAAACAAAAGGAAAACTTGCTAGCTAAGCGACTAAAGATTGTGACGTGCTGAAATAATGTATTGAAATGATTGCTACTGTTACGAGGAAGTATTAGGGCTAGTAGATAGAAAAGAGAAAAGAAAACTGGCCTTGGAAGAACATATTTTTGCAAAAAAAAAGATTTGAAGATTCAATTCATATTTACATGAAAAAACTTGAATATTCTCACATTTTCAGAAAAAGATCATACTTCCCTATTATTAAAGACACAATTTACATTAAAACTAGGATGTGTCCGACACTGTGAAGTCAGACATTTGAAAGAGAAAACCTCAGAGTAACTGAGTAGTATTTATCTTTGTGAGGTGTGATTGTAGTACGACATGCAGTTCTAGCCATACAAGTTATTGCCAAAATAAAAGAAAATTGCAATAGATGTCACTTTTATTGATTTCTTTTCAGTGGCTCTTTCTTTCAAAGTACATGATCTGGTACCAAGCAGAGAAATTGTATCGTCTTGGTGCAAAGACACAAATGATGTGTTTGGAGATTTATGTATATGTTTTTACAATTTGTTTGATATAATGAAGTCCTTTTACAATATTTCTTACATTTGAAAGCTGTTTCAAAGGACCTTGTCATATAATGCATTGAATGTGTGTGAAGAGTCAATATTGTAAGTATTGACTGTCAGTCCACCCCAAAAACATACAATTTAAGCATAAAATTTTTTTTTATGGAACAATAATTGTTTGTGACATAATTTGCCAATTTTCCTTTTTCCATAACGATCATTGCTAAATGAGTTCTATTAATTAGGATGCAGACATACGGAACCCATCGGAACCTGTAGACGCCTCCTCATCCGCCGTGTCCTCCTCTTCTGTATCTTGTCCTTCCTTTTCCACATCTATCTGAACCGCCTCTTCGGACAGGTCCACCCAGCGCCCTGGCATGAGCGCAGCAGAGTCGTAGGAGGAGCACAGTGGTCCCACTATGTGGGAGATGAATGACTGCTGTAGTTTGGCGAGTTGGGGGGCAGACCGGTCCATGAATGGGCTGATAGGGAGGCCTAAAGTTGCTTCTTCATCACCCTGGAAGGATGCAGAGAAAGGAACGTAAAAGGGAGAGGAAATACAAAATACACAAGGACTGGAATAATAAGCGTGCATATTATTTAATAATTGCACTTTGGCTGAGCCAACATTTTATTTCACTCAATTATGTCTTTTGACAGTGATATGTCGCACAGCGGAGACATGATAATCCACAACTTCCCAACTGCATTTCTTTTAGCCACTTTTCAAAAGGAGAGAAACAAGACAACATCCAAGAAAGTAAAGAAAAGGCAGAAAGAGAATAACTTATCACCAAAACTTTCCCATACATAGTCCGAATAATAAGTGTAAAACTACTGGATGGGGGGAAAAACCTGTCTGGAAAAATACCCATTTGACTATAACCCCACATAAAGAGTAAGTTAAAAATATCTTTCTTTCTCACAAAGAGAAAAGTTATAAAAAGCAAATCTACGCAGCAAAAATTAGATGCTATAAACTGTTTGCTTGAGAAGAAAACACAAAGTGTGTCCTGCCATCAGACACGTGGAGTTTTGTTAATCGTACAGGAACCTTGACTGTGACCATTTGCTTTGGTCAGATGAGACTAAAAATGTGCATTTTAGTACCAAACTCTCCAAATGTTTCTCAAAATCAATAAGTGAAGGATCTCTCTCCCACTGTTTGGTACAGTGGAGGATCCATGATGCTGTGATCCCATTTCTCTTCTGACGGTGAGTACATGGTGCCATGACCTTTATAAAGTAACAGAGCATTTTATGTAACTGGACTGCACCAGTTACTTGGAAACGGGTTTGTTATTATGTCTCTGAGCACAACAATGACTCAGAATATGTGACCCAATTAAAACAGAATACTTGACAAGGTACAGCATAAACTTTCTCCCCATGATCAGTCTTTGCACAGAAAAATTGCCTTTACCTCTGAATACTCCAACCTTGTGAAATTTTAGAAAATTTAGTGGCAAAAGGGATTGTAGAAAATATAAACAGTGGAGGTAACAATAGGTACAAGTGATTAGGTAAAAAATATATATATTTTATTTTTCTATTGGCTTAAAAATAGATTTCTAAATTTTTTTGTACATCTTTGGCAGTGGTGCATGTACAAATGGAGGCAAAAATTATATCAAATAAATAACACACAAAAAAACTGTTCAGCCAACTGTGGGTAAACTCTATCTCTGAAATATTATGAATTCAGCTGTCAAGCACTGAGAGTCCCAGATACACAGCCCCCGGATACAGTCGCTGGAAAGTAGGTCAAGTAGACTACAAATAGAAAAAAGATGAGTTCAAAGTATAACTAATCTTTAGGTGTCATCCTACAAAATAAAACCTTCTCACTGTCGGAGATTCGGTGCAGCCGTGACGACTCCGATCTGCACATTTTATTCCCGTACGATCAAAACAATTGTGGGCATTAATAACTGCCTGGAATTGATCTGCCCCCGTTTCATCTAGTTAACAGATTTACTCATCAGGAAACATGATTGCAGTGTGTGAGTCCGTCAATTTCTTCTGTTTCTCATCCTTGACATGATTCACGCTTCTGCATCTTCTCATTTTTCATTCAGCCAGACTCATCACTGCATATCTCAGTTGGAGGATTACCTAGAAGTTGCTCTGAAGGTTGAATTCTTGGAACCGCTGCTCCTGTTTTGGTTTTTGTAACGGAAACGGAGATAACAAAACGGAGGGAAAAGAAGAAGAAGAAAAAAAGGATTGTTTTGTTTTGTTCCATCCAATGTTATGACAGTGCACGATTCTGTTTTGTTGTTTTGTCGGTCTGATGTTACTGCTTTCAAGCTGTACAAAAAGAGGACAGGGGCTGGGGGACAAGGATTCCTATTGCCATGGCAACCAAAAACCTGTATGGCGTCAGTGTGGAGTACTGGTGGATATTGTATACGTCGCTTCCATGCCGGATCACAGCCTACATCATTTTATTAGGCATTAGCGGTGCTCGACATGTTGAAGTGGCATTACACAGGGTGTGAAACAAATGTGTGTTTACATCTCTGACAAGCTGTGTGAATGTCTGTGATCCGTCTCAGCCACTGAATGAGAGCTGTCAATGATGGCACATTTAGGTCATCCTCCCCCTTATATACAAAAAAAAAAAAAATCACAAATGCACTCCATCTCTCTTTTGATGCCTCCCAAAAGATTTGAGCTCTGCTGAACTGCGGTTTTAAGTTTGTCATGTAAAATCCCACTTCACTGTTAGTCAAAGAAATCTTGTCATAGCAAATGCCTTTTACATCTTGGCAAAAATGTTTCATAAATGTTTTTTTTCCTGTTGTTCTTTTTACATGTCCGAATAACATAGAGTTATAAAACCAAACATCCCGGAAACTTGGAAACGGCTACAGCTGCTTCGCAACACGACTATCACTCCAGCTAATCAGATTTTATCTCTATGCTCCAGGTAGTTCGATGAAGGATTTGTTGCCAAGCATCAGCCCACAATGACAAATTCATGAGCAGAAAGTGTTCTGAAAATCTGATTCCACGTGTAGTAGGTGCACACAAAACATCCTTAGTTGAGTGTCCTTAAGCACAAAGCAGCCGTAAATCCCAGTCATATGCCGAGGTACATGTTTTCTGTGTCTCCTTGAACCATCGTCTCCCACAGGAGGAAGAGAAATTACCTCTTGAGAGAGAAAGGGAATTCGAAACATCCACCTTGCTTTTCATTCCATTCTTTCCTCTGTTATAAATATCAGAAACAGTTCGTGCCAACATGGAATCCATGAGAGAGTTCCAACAGGAAAACCCACTGCCAACTAAAAGGACACGCAAGTCCATCTCACATTTGGCAAAAAACGTGCCTTGGTGATCCCCAAGACTTTGATCAATTTTGTATAAAACTCTGGATTGTAGCTTTAAAATATGCAACCCCTGCATTTCCTTATGATTTAATCTATTTCTACCTATTTGGCTGCAGATATTTTTCATAAACTCACTTGTTCATAGAACTCGTTGACAATCCCTTCTGTCCACTGCAGATGTAGCTCCTTATTCTTCAATGGTCCATTTACATCAGCTAGCTTGATGCACATCTGGCACACCAGCAATCGGTCATTCTCATTGGTCCAGTCAATGCCAGATACTCCTTCATCACCAACCTGAGAAGAAAGGTGGGCAAAAAAAACCAAAGCATGTTGCTTATTGAGTAAGATAATCCAGAAAGAGTTAACCAATCAAACAAGGTTAAGTAAAAAAATAAAACAAAAAAAAAGGCTATTTACCTTTGCATTAAATTCAGCAAGGAAGTCAAAGTGCTTTTTGAGGTCAGTAGCCAGGATTGCTTCAATGACAAGAAAGCGGAACCGCTTCAACTCCACGTGTTCAAGATTCACCAGGAAGTTGAACTCTGGTCGAGACATGAAGAGGTTCCACGCTGCGGCCGCATGATGGTTTTCCAGCACCGACCTGTCGTTGTACAGAAGAGCCTGCAGCAAAGGAAGGGAGAAAAACACACAACTTGACACAGTATTCAATAATTCACAGGGGTTAATTACATTATTGCACCATAATAAAGAATGACTTGGGCTTGGCTGTTAAAACACATATTTATTTGACTGGTGAAGTAACTTCACAGAATCGTTCTGCTAGTTGATAGTTTGCATCTACATTCATGTTTGCTATAATTATGTAGGACTAAAAATACCAAAAATAATTATAACTTTAGATGAAGAACAGATTGCATAAGCTTTTTTAATAAACGGACGGATGGACTGATGGATGATGAATGAACACATGAATGGTTGAACAGAAGAATCGAATGGATAATAGAAACATGAGTGAAGAGAATTTAAACCAATTATAGACTTTTCAGACTTTGAAACCTCAGATATTTAAAAAAAAATAGCTAAGAACAGTTACTAGTCTTGGCCTTGAATAGTCATAATATTTTCCAACTAATAAGCATATTGCAGCTTGAGTTTTATCATACTCTTATTTACGTCCTTATTAGTGCAGTTAATCCTAGATTAATCTGCAAAGACTAAACCTTTGCCAGTGTCGATCTCTCTCTCTCTTTCTCTCTCTCTGCCAGGATGGTACGTTCATGTACCTGTGGTGCACTTGTGGCAACCAGAAAGGCGTTTGTTCTTCCTGGGTGGTCGTAATCATGCATGGCGGCAGCTACATAGAGGGCCATGAGCTCCAGGGCTGGAATTAGACCAGACAGGGAGCCGTAGCCGTCTTCCGACACAGAGCTCATCTTGGACACCAGAAAGCCTGGCGCTCTGGGCGTAATGTTGTTCACCGAGTCTGAACACAGCAAGAAACACAAAATCAACAAAGTCTTTTCTCTTCTTTGTTTTACTTGCAGCATTTTAATTGATAATTTGACATGTCCAGCCCGTCGTCTTTAGCAATTCTGATGAACTCAAGAGATACACTGACAATCCTGCTAAAACAAGAGAAGAAAATAAAATAAAAATAGCACTAGAATAGTTTTTCTTTTACACTCTACCCAATATATGGGTTTGCTATGTCCAACATTTACATTTTGATTAAAGAATTGAGCCAAAGTCACTATAGACATTGTGTGTTTATTTCTACTTTGTCTCTTTGCAATATCAACATTATTGATTTGAATTTATGTAATTCTGACCAAGGATGCAAAGAGGACTTCAAAAATAAGTCACATATAATTAAAGTTGAGTATGAAATGTGTTATCCAGATTGAGCTGTTTACCTAAGGAAGTCCTGCTGGGACATTTTGAGGTAGTCATCAGTCTGATAGATATTAGATTTGACTGAGGATTTTAATGTTTTACATTGATCTGCCTTTGCATCACATTTTTAGAGTATTTTATTAACATCAAAAATAAACCACTGCTTTAAGAGATCTCAGTTTGACCTTTCTAAATTAGATGTTTCAACTAAATGTAAAGAAGAGGGAAAACTCTAGAAGTGTGTCCATAGGAAATGACTACTTTTAGACACAGCGCACCAGTGTGAATCCCGTTCTCAGTGGGCAGGATGGGCAGGCCCGGCACAGGCTGCGTGGTGAGGTACCACACGGCGTGCAGCACGTCAGTCGCATGGATCCGGTTGTGATCTGAAAGGAAAAGAACCAAAGCGCAACTTCAACAAATTCCTGCACTAAAGCATCCATTTACAATGACATAACTTCAAGGCAACGCGATGATTTATGTGACTGCATTCAATTGATGAGGAGGTTATATAATAAAAAAAATAATCCAACACTTATTTAGTTGTATAGTTTATACAGTGACAGTAGAAGGTAGCTAAAATGAGGCCTAGAGGATTCAAGAACTTAGTAGGGAAATTTGGTCAAAATATTAAAAAATTATAACACAAACAGGAAGAGTGGGAGAACATATTTAGAATAATCTGGACTGAAACAAAAGGCTTGATTGACTGTGCTATTTTTAATGTTTAATCAACATGAGAACAATTAGACTATTAGGACAAATGTGAATGCAGCGTTTGAAGAAAATTAACCACCAGAATTCACAAAATGAGTTGACTGATTCATTAACTGATTTAAGAGACTTTATTAAATTACATTAAGTTTCATAGATGTTCTATTTAAATGGCCAAAGAGAGGCATCTGTGCTATATAAGATTTTGGTGATGCACTGTAAATAGAACCCTAAGTGAGGACTTTTGATTTTTCATGGATAACACAATCTCCTTATTCCGGTAAACTTCTATTTGTGCCCCAGGTTTAATGGGATACATGCTGATGCTCTACTTTAAAACGAGTTCTCAGACCCTGCAGATGTACTTACAGAAAGCTGGGAGGAAGAAAACATATTCAGAACTAACGTGATTGTGACTTAGCAAAAATAACTTCATGGGTTTTCGTCATAGGTTAAAAAAGCCTTGCCTATATTGAGTAAGAGGTCCAACCAACTGGTGATAGTAGTCTCATTATGAGTGCAGTGAGTGTGTCTCCAGCGATTACTGTATAAAGACTCCTGTGTCTGAAAGTTTCCACTTACTGAATAATATCATATTATTATTTTCATGCTGGCTCCCAATACAGCATGAAAACAAAAGAACACTACAAGGAAATCAAAGACTTATACTTTTCTGACTTAAACAGAAAAGTATAAGTCAGTGGGTGGAAACAAACAATCTCCAATGCACTGAGCATCCCTTGGGTTTCAATTAAATCCCTCAACAAGAAATGGAAGGAATATTGTCCCATGCTCACAAAATGAATGATCATGCAAGAAGACGACAAGTGACAGAGGCCAACATAACAGCTCTGATTACACTGAAGGAGTTACCAGCTTCAGAAGCTGAGATGGAAGAGAATGCAGATAACAACCGTAGCCCAGCTTTTCACAATTTAAAGCTTTATGGGAAAGTGGAAATTAGAAAAGCACTGCTGATGAAAACTCATAACAAGGCTCAAACAGACTCCACTGTCAGATAGAAAAAAGTTCTTCAGTTTTATGAGGCTAAAACGCAGCTGAGAACAAATTATTTCCATCTGCAAGAGAACTACGGCTTCAGAGAACATTTATTTTCCAGCAAAAAAAAAAGAAGCAATTTGAAGAATCCAACAAAAGCTACTCAGAAATAGAGTAAAACTACAGAGTCCAGATGTGCAAACCTGACTAAAAGCTATCCACACAGACACCATACTGGAATTTCAACCGATGGGGCATCTACTAAACAATGAATCAGATTTTCCTTTGACAGGGTTTTAGCTTGTAAATGTTCTTTATGAGAAAAACACAGATTTTTGTGGGGGGAAAAAAGCCACAATTTGTTCACTGATTTCCAAAAGCAGAAATGGGTAAACCGTTTAAGGGGTTGAGTAATTTACATTATTGCGAGCCATTTTATCTTCTACCAAACTAAAGTCAGTGCATTCAACATCTAAATATCTAAACTCCAATTAATACCTGCTCTGTTAACTCCTGCTGTTGGTTTTGTTTTACATGTTTTGGTGGTTGTGAGAGTATATATTACCTGCTGAACTTTAAATGAATTAAAAAAATCCATCTGTGCTTAACGTCGTCTGCAACCTATTTGCAGAGTTGCATTAAACACACAGACTGAATAGGTCAGGTGAGTGGGTGTTATTACATGAGCAATGCGTCCATCTTGTGGCTGCTAGAGGTATTGCTGCACTTGTTTTTTTTTTTGTTTTTTTTAAGCTGTATTTGGAGTTTACTCTACTCACAAGGTATATCCCGGTAGCCATTCTCCAAGGCATGGAAGTAGTTCATAAACTCTTTAATGGGAATCTTGAAGGTCTCAAACAGGCCAGTGTCCTCAAAAAGCCGATAGGTGACCTGAGAAACAAGAACGTAAACACCATTGAGAATCTGAATAAGCATTTAGAATACTACCCCCAAGTAATTTATTAACCTATCTAACAGAGAATGTTGACCTGCAAGTCTTTTAACACTATTCACTAAAGCGTTAGGAAAGATATATTGAATTCATGTGTCTTGATGATCTAGTTTATTCAACAATTCATGGCACTTCTGATGTTTTATTGATCTGCAAAAAGGCTGGAAAGCAGCTTGAGTCCTCAGACAGGTCTCAATAAAAAAAACAGAGATTACTCCACACAGAAATCATCTCTGTCAAACAGATATCTACAAATAAAAACATAACATTTAACGCAGGCACTAGTATTCGACTCTCTTCTGTAACTGACACCACTACAATCCAGTACCACTAATTACCTTAATAATTGTCTACCTGTATTTAATTCAGTCTCATTATATAAACAGCTGTTCTGGGAAGGCCTGCTAATGAGCAAACAGCAGAAATAAAGTATATTGGTTCTTACACTAAATTTAAGTGTAAGAGATACTTTTTTGTTCCTTTCCTTTTCCAAAGCTGCTGCTACCTACACTGGAAGCTAAATATAAACATCGCATAAGACTGCAAATTTAGTTGAAAGTAAATTCAAATCATGTTATTTATTGTATTGGCAATTTAGAACATTTTAACTGTGATGCACGTAATGCATCTCCTGAGCAGACGCAAGGTCAAAGTTGATGGGAAGATACTGTAGGTGAAGCTGAATACAGAGTGATGCTGGAAGAAATCCATCTGAGAATCTGGAACAAGACTTAAAAGACTTAAAAATGAATCTGTGTGATATGAGATTGTGTCGTGTTAAAAAGACAAATTGGGGAAGCCTTCACTACTTTCCCAAAGCTGGTGGAGAAATATCTCAAAAGAGGCTTGGCTGTAATTGGAGTGTTAAACACAAATGTGAGCAATGCTTCTTACATTTTTATTTCCAACAACTTTTAAAAATTTCTATCATTTTCCCTCTAGTTAGCAATTATGTTCCAACTTATATTAGTCCTCACTCACCAAAAGATCCCCATAGTGAGTGAGAATTGCGGCTTACCTGAATGTGGACGTTTCTACTACTTTGCAGCCTTTCATTCGGTTACATTTATTCAACAGACATTGCCACGCATGCTGTTTGTACCTGGCTGAGGATGCAGCCTGCTTTGCCATGAGTCTTCTCCACAAGGCTGAAAATGGGGAAGTTCCAATTGTTGAGCTGACTCATCAGGGGTTCCAGACCTGGCATGACCGGACTCTCTGGGGCGGACGCTGACTTGTCCTGACAGGTGAATGTAAAGCCAGACACAGCTCTGACTCTGTTCATCTTCGAGGGGCCTACACTGCCTTGTTATACTGTTAGACCCAGTAAAATCGTTTACCTCTGGGGATGGTAGGAGTGGGTGAAGAACAATGCACTCCAGCGGACACTCCCTACAGCCTCCCCTGACTTCGGGCGGCTTCTTGCCTCCTTCTCCTTCGTCGTCGTTTTGTGCAAAGTCGCTGCTGTCACTGTGGTTGGTCTCATAAGTGCTGTCATAGGTGCTGTCGTAATCTGAGGAAGCGACAATGCGCTCATCTGGAGAGGGGATTACACAGAATCAGAAATGTCCTGCTCTAAATCTCAGCTACCATTTGTGTTTTGGTTGTTTGCGTGAGATGTTTCTTGGGCAGTACCTGGATGCGGTATTCTGTCTGGTTTATTGCCTGATTCTACTCCATTGATTAGTCGATTGTTGAACGGCCTGCCGCAGCTAAATATGAAAACACAGAGATATATCTGCTGACGTTTTGTATTTTAGCTTAGGAGAGCACAACTGCCTGGACTTTACCTGCCGCAGAGTGATGGAGGTCGCCAGTGAATGGTGGTGGAGCTTGGCGCACTCTGGCTGTGAGTTAAGGCTCTGTGATGGCTCTTGGGGGCAACAGACACAGGAACCTGCTCTGTCAGTGGCCTGGCCAACTCAGGAAGCTGAACTGAACACGTTTTTATCGTCGGACTGGAGATGGGCGTTCCCTGGACAGCAGGAGACGGACATGGAGATCCCAGAGGTGATATGTTGGAGGGAGGGAAACCTGAAAGAAAGATAAAAAAATGATTGTTTCCCAGGTTAAATTAAGTCATTGAAAAGAAGAGCTCAAAGGGCCAGAATCGTCCACACACCTGGTCTTCCCAGTGGTTTGCTGTAGAGGTGGTTGGAAGTGCCAGAGGCAGTGTAGGAGGCTGACATGGAGCGGCTCTTTGAGATAGTTATCATCAATGGGTTGTTCCAGGAGTCACTGCTTTGATGAGACAATTTAGTAAGATCCGGAAGTCGAACCAATCATGTCTTGTTCAAAGTGGTGAGGCGATTACCTGTCCACAGTGTGTTTGATGCTGGCTGAGCGATCTCGGCGTACGGGGCCTGGCTCGATGGTGGGCAGCCCCGTGGCCGATGTGGTCGTGGTCCAGGTGGATGAAATTCTTCTCAGCAATCCTGGGGGCAGACTCCTTCTGAGACGCTACAGGGCACATAAACAGGGGCAAGGTAACACATCTGAATCAGACCCTTGCAGCTATTTCACAGGAGAACAAACTTTAGTTTATTCTAGTGGGATGTTAAAGTAGAATTAAAAGCATACATAGTTAATTTTTCATTTATTTTTAATAAACATTCACTCTGATGAGTTCCCATTGTCCCTCCACCTTGTTTTGTTAGGAAATGTATGTGGTGAAGCGCAGTGTTAGTCCTTCACCAGGCATTTTAGCTGAAGCCTGCTTTGGTCAGATGAAACAAATAGTGACAAACGAACAGTGACCACCTGTACCTGGTGTCGAACAACAACTGTGCTTAAGACTGTGGAAGGTTTTTAATGTTGTTGGTCTCTTCCAGAGTTCAGGGAACCTTGTGCATGGCATCATAAACTCTTTGAGGTAGCAGTACATTTTTAATTACATTCTGATGACGCCTGGCAGAAAACTAAAAATGGATTTCAGGATTGTCAACAGGATAATAACTCGAAACATCATAAACACAAAAACAGTTCGCCAAACAGAAACCAAACATTGCTCCATGGCTATGCTAGCTCCCAGACTTAGTCTTAAATAAATCCTCTGACGATGTTAAAGAGAAGCGAGTATTGGCGACTACCCAGGACTCTCTATAACTCAGATAGATTGTGTAAAGAGGAATGCTCAACCACCCCTCGCTCTGTATACTCCCACCTTGTGAAATGTTTAGAAATGGTATAAACCAGGTCAAAGCCTTATCTAAATGTAACACAAACAAAGAGACAGACCACAATGTTCCTGTTTAAGCACACTTTTGTCTCAGGTAAGCAAACACAATCCGAGCAGTGGCAGAAGTATGAATGAACCCCTGCAGTGCAAAGTGCTGTTATGAAAAGTTAATACAGGACTACGCAAGAAATGAAACATGCTTTTTCCTAGTACGTTTTGTCAGGATTCTGACAAAACGTTAGAATCCTAGTTGCTCCCTTGTGTCAGCAAAACCAAAAGAATCAGGCTAAGATAAGGAATAAATAAACTAAACCGAATCTACTAAAAATTGTTAAAATAGAACAAGTGACGATTTTGGATTCAGATTTGTCTCTGGCATTTTGAATTAATTGTAGACAAAAAAGAAAAAAAGAAAAACTTGCTTTTCCATAGCAGTAGGTTTTGGTTGCGGTGTTAAACCCTGCAACAAACATTACATTCAGCTTTCACCAATGCAACGCTGTCATTTTGTGGATTTTGTGATTTTCGTCAGACCAAAGACATGCACATTTGACATAGACAGCAGAAGAGGTTCGGATTAAGTGTATTTTTGTTAAATACATATTTCTTCACATGTGTAAGTTGTGTACTTCTCTCTGTCTTCATGCAGCAGGTTTTCTTATAGTTCTTATTTCTAAAAGTGGAACAGGAAGCAAGGCTTAAGGGAGGTGACCCTGAGCTATTCCTATGGTAACACAGCTTTGGGCCTGAACTCCTGGAGGATGTCCCATGATGCATTCACTGTGTTAGTCTAGCTCTTTTATCAATTTCCCATCACATATATCAGGGGTCTACAGTTTTTCTTCTGTTTGTCTCTTTGATCTGATTTGTCAAACAACATGCAGAGGGTGAAGACGTGTTTCATGTTACATCTACTTCTGTTTTATCACCTTTTAATATTTAAACTCAATTCTACCTCTCAAAATATACCCATGAAAACTATTGTTGTGAATTGTTGTCACTATACTAGGAACCTGAACCACGATTTAAGTTCATAAATCTACTTCTCACCCACCAACTGTCTTTTTTTTTTTTTTTTTTTTTTTTTTACGAATTCTCTGCTGCAAAATAGGTCAACCTCAGTCAGAACGGATAGAGTCCCTATGAATATTCATTTAAGTCTTGCCACATTTTTTATATTGGATTTAGGTATCTACTTTGACTGGGCCATTTTAACATATAATTATGTTTTAAACCAATCTGCTCCTTTGGAAGCCTGGGTGTATGTTTTGGGTTGTTATCTTGCTGGAAGGTGAACATCAACAGTCCTAATTTTCTTTTGGCAGCATGTGTAAGTTGCTGCCAAAATATCAAGCAGTTCTGGTTTTCCTCCAGAACCACTTGATATTTGCCTCAATTTCTTCCAAAATTGCCAGAGACCTATTGGTTGCTTCTCTGATTTATGCAATGTAAAGTTTTGTAAGGTTTAGTTTATGAAATATCTGAAGATTTAGATCTTTGTGAAAGCAAAACAGGTCTATCATGGGTTTTTTCTTTCCATTCCATCTAAGATATAAACATAAACTTTCCTATATGAAGAAAAGAAAGAATGAAAACATAGATCCAAACTATTTGGGACTATTTCTGAGTTATTTTCACAGGGTCTTTCTATTTTGATTGTGTCTTTCACTTTGGCAGTCTGCATGGTTTAACTAAGGGTCGTTACCATATGCAGTCCCATCTCCATCTTACATAAAGAAGCGTTCATGTTGATCGATATTCAACCAGTTTCTCTACTAAAGAAGGATGTAGAAACACATATTCACTGAAGCTCTTTAAATGTGTATATATGCAGCTTTAAATTGACATTTATTGTCACTATGACTGAATACAAAACAGACCAGGGTGTATTTGCTGATGGGACACAATATTTAATGTGAGGGAATGCAAAAGAAAAAGAAAATCTAGATAGATAGAAAAGATAGATAGAACATAAGAAAATAAAATAAAAGCTCAAGTGGTGTGAATGGTTTTGCCAAGCCTCTGTACATTTATATATGAGAAAAGTTCCTCAAAGATCACTTGTTAGCCTTTGTTTTTTGTGAGAAAGATGACCAGATTCTCAAATCCCTCTCCCCTGATCATTGAGCTTCAGCACATGTACTAAACATTTCAGTGCACTCAGGCAGGTTTAAAGCAGGTGCTCACTTTCCAGGTATCCTGTATTACATCCCAAGCTTTATTTAGTTTTCTTTCTGCCTCGAACACCTGCTTACAGTTTGAAGCGCCTGCCTTGTCAAACATTATTAAGTCATCCAGAGCCTTTTGGGTCATTAGAACCACATTAACTGTGCAATGAAGTGAAGTTTGAGTGTAATTTATGCAGGGACGGGGCACACCTGGACCAAACCCAAAGTGCCAAAGATTCTATCCTCAGGTTTTTATGTCTAAATGCAAGAACCTGAACATGAAAGAACACAGACATTGTTTTGTTGTTGTTGTTTTTTGGTTGAGGCATCGCATGTTTGGAAGGGTTTTTGCTTTTACTTTTATACTTTTGGAGAGTTGTTATGACTGGTAACTGGCAGTAACATACCGTTTTTACAAAAGGGAGAAGCTGATTAGAAACTCTAAAGGTCAAATAATACCTGAACTATGACCCCAAATCCCAGAAGAGTTAAAAAGGAGGCTTCCTTGGATGCAGGAAGTTCAAATAATCTCTTCCACCGGTCATAATAGGCTAAGTCCATCTCCCTGACAACAGCATCTCTTTGCCTGGCTTGCCAGAGATTTAAGGACGAACAATGAGGCTGATTGGCAGTGTTCAATTTTATTGAATTGAATTGTGAATTCACAAATTCACTAAGGTAAACATGCTAATCAAATCACATAAACTCAAGGCATGCATGTGGGCTTGCAGATAACATCTCTCACTGTAGTTATCTGATACAGTTTGTTATGATATAAACAAAGTCAACGATAGCTGGTGATTTATTACTTAACAACTAGCAGAAAGTCAACAAACAGCAGAAAAGTCTAGAAAATAATAAATTAGTTGAAACAACAAATTATGTTCAAATAATAAAATGGGCAGGAGAGGGGATGACAGAAAAACAAACAAATGGATGAAAACAAACTTAATAATGTGAGACAGGTGACTTACTGCTCTCTAGAGTAACAAAATAAAAGAACCTGAAACCCGGATTATTCAACAGATATGTGCAGTGAGGATTTATTTGAAGGTTTCTCACCATGCTTGCATGCATTCTTGTTTATCCTTTTTTTTTGTTACCACAACAGGATAATTCTCATCTGATTGCCAATCAGAACTGCATGCTGGCAATTCTGATTTCCAACCATACAAAAATCTTTTTTATAGATATATATTTCGGCAGCTCACCATAAAACAACATTGGGTACATGCTGCTATGACAGAGCAAAAATTAAGAGAGGAAAGTCAGCTATTTTTACTTAAAATAACAAAAAAATTGTTTTCAAATTATGATGATGCCTAAGCCTAATACCTGACTTAGAGTATTAATTGCATATTGGTACTTTGACTAGACTACTGACAACATGTCATTTCTCTTTTACACAAAGCTCATATTGGTTCCAAAATCAAAGATTTTCTGCTTTGTTTTTTCAGAAAAATCACTAATTTGCAACAGTGAAATCTTAAGAAGTTAAAGATTTACAGTACCTTTGGAATGGCCAATCTCTCGGGTCTTTCCGGCCCATCCTCTGAGTCAGAGCAGGCGTGGGGGTCTGTAGGGATGCGGGGCCGATGGAGCGGCTGGATGTTGATCTGGGTGCTGAGGAGGTTGCTGACAGCTTTCAGAGAGCTGCAGGTGTTCGGAGGCAGGGAGGGGTCGGCCAGCAGGTCTGAGATCATGCCGTGGGCTTCTCCCATCACCGCGATGTCCACCACCACGCTGGTGCCCAAGGACTGGAAGGAAGAGGGAAAAACAAGTTGTTTGATGTTTATTTAGGTATTAAAAGGCAATGAGTTTATCTGCAAACTCTGACTCAGAGCGTCTGTGTGTGTTTGTCTTCAACCACAAGAAGCACAGTCGTATCTTGCTTACTGTGTCATTACATGGTAGCGGTAGGTTAGTGAAGAACAAATAAAGACATCATCAGCAGATATCCAGTACCTTCGTGGAAATAACTATATGTCAAACCCCTCAACAGCGCCCCCAGCCTGCAACTGCTGTTTTAGACTCAGATTCTATCAAAGATCAGCCATTTGTTGTCTTTGTAAACTATTCCCACTTTAGTCTGTGCTAATCAGACTAGCTTTTTAGCTTTTACGTCCTCACATCATATAATATCTTATAATAATGGAGATAAGTTTCAGCAGAAATTCATTGGTCACTGTTTCTGGACTTGGTAATGGTAGGGCATTGTTCCTCCTCATGTAGTTGGTCAACAAACAAAAATATTACATATATAAGTATAATTATTTTAATTCTTTTAACTTGCAAATATGCTTATCTTTGATTCATTTGTAGAGACATAGGAGGACGGATATAAAAAGTGCTGCAACAATTCTAAGTAATGTACATTTTCACTTTGCATGAAAGGTCAGTTTGCCCCGTCTACACATCTGCACTTTCACATCAACAGTAGCAAAATGACATTTGAGAATTTCAGAGATCTCTTTCAGTTTCTTGCTCTTCTGTGGGCTTTTAGACTCTTTTTTTGTACAGTAGGATGGTAATTCCTTTGAGACGGCTTTGTATCACTCACCAGACTCATAATCAGCTACATGACATTTACCTCATTGTGAAAAAATAAAATAAAAATACGGTAAAATTTGGTAACCACAGCTGCTAGCATTTGACCATAAATTAGAGATTAGAAATTATAACTGTTATAACTGCAGAAGGCAGAGGAGCTAGATTTATTTGCCCCATAAACTCTCACTATGTTACAATATAGTGAGAGTTTTAACAAATAAACATATATTTTTTTTATATAAAAGTTACAATGTCCTGCATGTTTTATGTGTTTCCCTGCTCCACCACACAGTTGATTCAAATGGCCTAGCATGTCAGGAAGTTCTGCTGGAGTTTGCTAATGACCCGCTCATTTGATTCAGATGTTGTTGAACCAGGCAAACGTCTAAAACAGGACGTGAGGCATATTTTAGGCTTTGTGTCATGGCCAGTGGTATCCAAAGACTCAAGGTGTGGTGTCCAACTCTTAAATTGTCAACTAATAAATTTGTCTTTGCTTAAAAAGGACAAACTAGTTTTTTGCAGAACACACACAGTGTGATGTCACCTCTGCTCCCCAGAAAGTCATTGAGGAATCCTGAGCATGAACTCCATACCTCTGTCTCCCTCTGGTGTTAAAGCAGAGTGTGGGAATCAAAAATACGTATATCAAAGGTGAATGTAGAAAATGCCAAAAAAAAAGTTGGGCACATCAGCAAATAGAAGTTATCCAGATAACAAAAGCTTTAAATCAGTGTTTCTCAATTCTGTTCTGCTGCCCTTTTACATGTATACATTTAAAATAGATTTATTTACATGCAATAAATCTGAGGTAGCCTTTAGTTCATAGTCATGTGCATAAGCTGTTTTTTTTTTTATTTGTATAATAATTGTGTTTACTTATAGTGGTGTCTTCTAATCGGACTGTGTTGCGGACATAAAAAGTTTTGTTTTTGATTGATGAAATGGGATATGAAATGTCCATTAAGATCCTCTTTAAATTGGACAATTTTCAAGGTTTCCGTTGTCTGAAAGAGTGACTGTTAGATCTGGTACCTACATGTATAACTAGCTTATTAAGCACTTTCAGTTATTACAATTATTTTTCATGACGCAATGGCTTCTACATTAATTCACATTGAATTTGGTTTCTGACAACCATTACATGCAAGGAAAACAAAGTGAAAACAGAACTAAACTGGAGATTAGAAATCAATTACAAAACTTTGATTGGCACACCTCGACAAGAACTCTTTATATTTCTTTAAAAAAAAACAAACAATAAAAACAAAAGTTTAATTAATTAATGAAAATGTTCACTTATTTATCTCGGCTAAAAAGGGCATCGCGCCAAGCTTATGAAACTCAGAAATCAAAGCATGTTTTCCCCTCTCCACTTCTGCTCTCTTCCTGTATCTCTCCGCCGCTCTGCGCCGGCTTTTGAAGCGAATGCGCTCACATGATCAGTACATCCATAAGCCTCCGATCTCCCATCTGTCTGCCCCCCCCGAGGCTACGAGGCTCAGCGACTGGCAACAGTCTCTGCTCTTGTCACTTGCTTTGTATGAGCTCCAAACCTCTCCACTGCCTTTGTAATGTCAGTTGTAATGTTGTTTTTTTCCCCCCTCTCAAAGTGCAAGTTGGGTACCTCCTCTCACGCCCCCGTAAAGCATAAAAATTGCGTGAAGAGGAGCAAAAGGGAGACACAAAAAGGATTAAAGAACCAGAACCGCCAAAAGTTTCTCCAGACAAAACGAGACATAATTCTCCAAGTTACCTTCCACATGCAGGCTGCGCTCGCTTTTCAAAACTATAATCTGATGCTGGAACTATGTCGTTCCGTAGAAAAGCTTGGGTTTTTGTGTGCGCGCGCAGTGCATGTGTCACCTCAACCCGAACAAAATCCATTAGACCACTCCAGAGCTTTATGGCATCCTGCTATTGTGACATTCACCTATTACCTGGCAGTAATGGACTCTGTGCAGCTAATGTCATAGAGGAAGTGGGAAACTAGGATGAATTTATGTGTGTCTATAGACACCCACCCACTCGCGCTAAAAGATTTGGGTGTTGCTGCTGTTTTACGACACTTTTCCTGCCCCTCTCGGACGTTGCACTACCCCGTTTTTAACATATACATCAGGCTGTAGTAGCAGTGTGTCCCATTTTGTCAGTGCTTTCAGAACAACATGCAGCTGACTGAGAGCCGCTGAGCGCTGCTCTGGTAGTCACAGTGGAGAGAGAAGACGAGGGAGAAGATTATTGATTCCTCCCAGCATAAAGACCCACAGGATACAGCAGGGGAAGTGATGGTCAATGAGTGAATCAACAGTGGGAGCTGTGTGTGTGTTTGTGTGTTTGAGTGCACGCACAGGCATGAATGTACCAGGAGTGCCTCTTGGGATCAGCCCTGTCAGGCTTTCAGGGTAATACAGTGCATGCTGCACGCAGAAAGACGGGTCATAATCTCACAACAAAAGACGGTGCACTGTAACAGAAGACAATATCAAACCCTGGCCTCTGATGTGCATAGATAAAGGAAATACGATTTGTGCATATCAGGCTACTAAGAATAGAACAGCTGATATGGATCTTTTGTCAAGCTACAGCAACAACATCAAGAGGTACATCAGAGATGCTTTACAGTAGAGTCAGTGTTTCCTTGTCAAACTAGTACACAGAGTCTCAAAAGGTAATGAAAAAAGAAGCATATACTTTGAATAAAAATCTGCAATATATCATCTGTTTTAGATTATATTTAGTTTAAAAAATGTAACTTTAAAGGTTATTATCAATCTTCTCAATAATCACTGAAAAATAATCTGTCAAATCCCTCGCTCAAACTCCTCTTACAATTGCTGCTTTTGAATTTTTCCACTGGTATTTTGATAGCTTATTTTTTTGGAGATGAGCTCCAAGTATTTAAGGCTGGAAAGTCTCTCTGCAGTCATCCTCATATTTATGTCTGTCTGTCCATGGATTCTCTATCTATTTCGAGAAAGGTCTCTGACTGGGCCACTCCAAAAGGTTAAAATTACTTCCAGTTAAAAGAAATATGTGAGTAAAATTAAACCTAAGGATCTCATTGTTCTCTTGACAACAACCCATAAATTCTCTGAGGTTAAAGTCAGGGGAGATGGATGGCCAATGAAGGACAGGAACGCCACGGTCACTGAAGCAGCTTTTGTACCGATGGCTGTGTGGACAGGTGCCAAGTCCTACTGGAAAATATAATCAGCTTCTCCATACAGTTTATCAACAGAGGGAAGCATGAAGTATGCTAAGATGTTCTGGTAGTTGGCTGCATCGATTGTTGACAGTGGAGCAACACCAGCAGATGACACAGCACCCCAAACCATCACTGACTGTTGACTGAAAAGCAATGTGGATTATGTGCTGCCCCAATCTTCCTCCATACCCTGGGATCTTGATTTCCTTTCCAAATGAAATGAAGAATTTACTTTCATCTGAAACCAGGACTCTGGACCACTGCACAACAGTCCAGCTCCTTTTCTCCTTAGCTGAGTAAAGATGCCTCTGACATGGTCAAGGAACAGTTTTTGACCACAATGACGGTGTTTGATTTTGAACCAGATGTGCACAACTTCCGTCCAGATCTAATAGAAACAGGAAAAATAATCCCCTTAGTTTAGCACCAAGTGCAAGCAGATGCTAACTTTAGAATTGCTAGCAGAAAACATTTAGCTAGCCATTGTTGCCACTTACAAACTCTTGTCTTGTCTGTCACTCTATCACTGATATTTTTTTCTAAATTAGATAAATTATTTTAAAGTGGCAGATTATTGTTATTCTTTCATTTTTAGCAGATTATAGGTTGAGAACTAATTCACATCCTACTTCAAAATAAAACATCAAATACTTAGTTCTTGGAATCACTTTGACAAAAATATGTTACTTCATCCCAAGACACTAAGCATTTAAAATGTTTCTTAGAATGACAAAATGCCTTGTATAGGTGTTTTTGTATAATCCTCCACTGAACTGAACTATTAACTGCAGTGAGTCCTTGCTGAGACTCTTAAAAGAAATCCCAACTTTTGTTCAAGATTAGTATAGTTCAATTCCCAACAATCTGTAAAAGCCATTCAGTGGTGGAAAAAAAACACCACTGAATGGTGGAAGCCCTGTTTATTGAGCGTAATAATAATCATAATATTGATCAACTTTAGTTAACTATACAAAAGCCACATTTAGATCTACTCTTTATTCAAGAGTGACCTGGCAAGATAACAGCACTGCTTCAAGTGTAAGCATTTACTTCAAGGCAGTGACATATATTAATTTAAAACATAAAAGCACAAAATAATAAATTCAGAAAATAAAAACATGATTATCAAAAGCAATTGCAATTGCAAATTCAAGTGTATTGGTCCTGAGCTTCTTCTCACACTTCTATGTCTTCAGCTGAAAATTGGGGGCAATATACAGTAAATATAAATATTGCAATCTTCACCTGCCCACTAGGGTGTGCCAGGACTTTCTGCAGATGTTTCTATGTGCAGTGAGTGCGATGCTACTTTTTGAGAAACACGTTATGACTGAATTTTTGAACACGTTGTCGCTTTTGAGACAAAAACTGCATTCTTCCCTTCTAAGGCAACAGTTGACAAACCAATGTATGATTACTGCAGTGCTAAGATGCTAACGAGTTATCTGTGTGCCTGTTAACTTTTAACGTGGAGCGGTACGCTTTGCTTGTTCAATGCACATTGCAGTTGAAGGTTGTAAGTAAATATATTCTTGGAATGAGTGCTAAGATCCACTATAAGAACGTCTCAACATTTTGTTACTCTACATTTACGTAGAGAGTAACAAAAACTTTAAAACCAAAAACTTTAACAAGTGAGGCTGGAGGAGAGTCCAAGTTCATCTTCAGTTCAAACTGACAAAGATAGTCAGAAATGTGGAAAAAAAAACAATAAAGCGTTTTGGTAGAGAACTGTAGCAAATTGTAAACTCCTAGTGAGTTTAAAGATTGATATATTTAAGATGTTTTATAACTCTTCACCTGGGTGCAAATTGCAGAAACATTGCACATGCTTGGTGTTTGACCATTTTAAGAGAACTTGTTCCAGAATATAAAATAAAAACATGCAAATAGATGTAAAGAGCTTCTTTAGAGAAATTTCCTTTACTTCAGGGTGAAACTCTCAGTTCAACTTTAGGGAAAATTGAACTATTAAGGCGATATTTCAGATAAAATGTATCCAGATTAGAAATTATTAAACAATAGGATAGGAGGAAGAAACGTAACCGGTCTCCATTATAAAACAGTTCTAAATAATAACTACAAAGACAATCTCTTATTTCCTTCTACCGCCTTTTTTTATTTGGACTTTCTACTTCCTCCATCCCAGATTTCCCTCTCGACCCCAGCTCTCTCTAGAGAGGCAGTTAGGAAGTATGTAGGCAGATCAGGCAGAAAGGCAGATGGGGGGAAGCAGAGAAAGAGAGATAAAGAAAAAAGTAGTGACAGCCATGGCCAGTCAAGTGAAAAGGAGAGCAACTCAACTCCAGCTCACCAGCTGAGCTCCTCCACAGCCGAATATTGCACTCTAGTTGCTGTAAATGTAAAACTTCAGTGGATAGCATTGCTCATTTGTAGAAATGTTTGGAACTCAGGTCCTTGAGACGACTCCTCAACAAATACATCTATTGATTTATTATTAAGAATCCTGCAGTATATAGAGGCACGACTCTCTTGAGATTCTTCTGGATGTCAGGCTGAAATAATTGATATCCTACATTATAAAATATTTTTTATCTTGCATTAAAAATAAATCTAACTCTGATTCACAATGAGTAAATCTGTTGTCATGTCAATACACATTATTTATTTAAGTCTGAGTAAAGATTAAGACGGCATGCTAACCAATGTGTTGGAAAGAGATACCAAGTGTATTTTGAGGCACAGTTAACACACACGCATGTGCGCCCTCATTAGGCAAACCTCTTAACAAATAGACGACCACACACCCAAGAACAATAGTGACACTGATTCCCTCAGCTCTGTCATCACTAGTTTCTCACAGGCGTAATTGACCTAAAAACTACAAGCTTAATTTAGACTCAGCTTCAAGTCGTCCCATTTAAACCATCTCCTCCTCACTCATTAGATGGCTTTCTACAGACACTCCTTATACACACACACACACACATACACACTAAGTGAAACCGATCCCAAAAACAGCTAACAGCAAGGTTGAGAAAAAAAAACCCATACTGAACCTGTTTGGAGAAGTGGGCATTGTCCTGATGTCGCCCCAACGTACTGGCTGAGTGCCTCTGCTGCATCATTTGTGTTTGAGCTGCCCAGTCGTGAAGTTGAAACCGATTCCTTTGGATTTACACAGGACTAGGCTGCTGGCTAACTCATTAAGAAAAACATAATAAAAGCTACAACTAAAGCTGCAAGGTTTTAGCCCAAGCACTTCCTTGCCTTCTCCAGCTCTCCACTGACTTTCTCCTCTCTTCTCCTCTCTGACGCTTCACAAACCTCCCTCCATCCTCTCACCCGCCCCACCACTCCCATCTGCCAATTACAAGGGATCAACGATGAGACCTGCAGCACTTGGAAGTCTCTTGCTCTGAAAACCACCAGGTTGCCAGGATACAACAGGACAAGGACAAAGATCAAAATGTTCATGGACCATAAAATAGTTGTTTGGGGCTCAGTTGACCACTGTTGCACTACGCCTGCTACTTGTGGAGTGTTTCCTGCATCGCCGGCTGATGCTTGACAACCAAGCAGAGACCGAGATGTGCTATTGGAAAAGTCCTTTCTGCATCAGGAAATTGAAAAACGTCATTGATTCACAAACAGTCCATCTGATTTGGAGCAATTCTTTTCATTAAAGCTACAGCTGCATGATGACCGTTGGAAAAAAAAACGTGCTTTACTTTAACAAGTTTGATTCATTTTGTTGTTTTTGTTTTGTAATCTGAAAAGCTTGATTTAAAATGCCAAATGACTAATCTTAAGAATTGCTACAAGTAACGTTCAGCCCAGGGATCTGCAACCTGTGACTCCGGAGTCACAGCTGGTTCTTTGGTCATTTCCATGACGACTCTTAGAAACTTAAACCAAAACTTATAAAATCAACTTTTAAAAATAGCTAAAATAACAAATCATAATAGCTACTTTTTTGTTTGTTTGTTTTTGTTTTTCATGGAATAATTACATTTAATTTCACAACAGAATGCCACTAAAAGTACAAGTCATTTTTTATTTTTTATAGCTTTACTAGGCTGGAAACTATGTGCCAATGTCAACATCCCATATAAGAAAATGTACACGACATCTTTTTGAAAAGATACTCATTCATACTCCTGACCAACATGAATGTCATTTTCATCAGGAGGAATTTTATTATTGGTCTTGATAAAAAGTAATTATACTTTGGGGCCTGACTGGATTTTATGTTACAGTATCAAATCATGGTTTTCCTGATTTTCCCAGCATTTAAATTATATTTGGCACATGATGAATCATGAAAGATGTGGATACAGCGGCACAAATTTGGGGTGTTGGAGGAATTGTAGATCAGTGAAAGCCGATCATGCACACGTATTTTGGAACTGTCCTAAAATTGTCCAATTCTGGAAAAATGTGCATGAAACTGAAGAAGATTTTGGGATATGATATTCCTGAGTACCATGGTACTGTATCTTTGCAATTTTAACAATATCAATGTAAGGGTGAAAGACAGGTACCTGATAAAGAGAATGTTAATAGCTTGCAAGAAAGCTATTACGAGAAATTGGGGAAAAACAGACCCCCCTTGTCAAGAACAATGGACTGGAATAATAGAAGAAATCTACATTATGGAAAAACTGACACATCGATTGAGACTTCAGCAAACACAAGTGGAAGAAAAGTGGATGAAATGGACAACATTTAAGACAAAAGACAGTGAGAACAGATAGAGGAAAAACCAGACATACCAGATAGGACAAAACTCAAATAGAGGAAAGGCTCCCAAGCAAAGGTTTTGTGTTGTGAGATGTTTAAAATGGAATGTTCAGATATGTAAACAAATTAAACAGTTAAATGGGAAAAAAGACAGATAGAAATGTAAAACAAAAAAAAAAAAGAAATATGTGGATACATTGAAAACCAGATCTTCATCTCCCTCCAGATTCTGAACCACACTGGGTGTAAAATCGGTTTTGTCATTTTCGCTGTCCCTCGTTCATGACACTCCTCCACCATCAACCCATCTATTTATAAAACAAGAGCAGCCACTACTGACGGAAACACAGAAAAGGACACATCACCCAGAATGCTTGAAGGCTGATCTACATACATCTCTGCTGACTTCTCACCCACTACAACCCTGATCTGTAAACACTCTTTACAAGTATTTTTGTTTTCAAAGAAAAGAGGGCAATTTAATTTGATAAGCTCAATTTAACTTTGAGAACTGTGTTAGACAAATACTTTGAGCTGCAGAAATATTTCTCCAAATACAAGAGGTCTTTTCAACATTGACACAGAGACAGCTGCCGTTTCCTCAAGAGGGAAAGCTTAAGTCAAATTGTCACCTAAATACAGAACACACATCATGCAATGTGACAACAGTACTGTAAAGTGCACACTCTTGACCTACATTTCATGTTGCTAACAGCTACTGTAGTGACAAACATTTTCTGCAAATCAAACAAAATGAGATAAAAAGCAAAATCAATTATTTTAATTCATATTACAAGATACAAATACGAATGCTAATGAAATCCAGATCAGAAGGATTCAAGTTGTTTTCTGGGTGATTATGCTGACAAATCTTTTTTGCTTCTCAGGTTATTCCGCAGTTGTGAAGCTGTTATGTCTCCCACCCTGAGGTCTGGTTGCATCAGATGTTTTGCAGATCTGAGAGCACAAACTGGAGAGTGACGAGTGAGGTTGATAACAACCGATGGAGCAAAGAAAACTCAGCGAATCGCATATCTGCAATTAAATTGCCAAATGGGAGCTGAACACGCAAGGAAACAGGGCTGTCTATATTCGGTTTGGTACTACATTTTGTGGTCTGCTTTTGTGGTCAAAGGAGCGTTTCCAACACCAGTTGGTTGGACTCTCACTGGGCAGTAAGGGTTAAACGCCTAATGTGGCATTATACGAGTGCGGTGACAACGTGACCAAGGCTTAAAGTAAAAAAAAAAATCCTGAGCCTGAAACTTATAGTTATGATAGAAATTTACTATAGCGTTGCTATTTCCACAGTTTAATAAAAAGTGTCTTTGAACAGTGAAAACAATTGCTTCTAACAATACAATTAAGAAGATAAACATTCAAACTTAAATAAGACTTCAGTACATTTCAACTCAAAACAAAATGTAACAAGGCTGCACAGTGGCGCAGTTGGTAGAGCTGTTGCCTTGCAACAAGAAGGTTCTGGGTTCAATTCCCAGCCCCGGCCTTTCTGCATGGAGTTTGCNTGGGTTTTCTCCAGGTACTCCAGTTTCCTCCCACAGTCCAAAAACATGACTGTCAGGTTGATTGGTCTGTCTAAATTGGCCCTAGGTGTGAGTGTGTGTGTGCTGGTTGTGTGTCTCTGTGTTGCCCTGCGACAGACTGGCGACCTGCCCAGGGTGACCCCGCCTCCCACCCGGAACACCAGCTGGAGATCGACACCAGCACCTCCCGACCCCACTAAGGGACAAGGGTGCAAGAAAATGGATGGATGGACAAAATGTAACATGTCTGTGCCCTAAAGGTTTGCCTTACAGGTTAAAATCCCTCCATATTAAATAAGAATCCTTTCAATGTTTTTGCAAGTAATTTAGAACTTGCAACATTACCAACTAAATCAGTGTTTCTCAACCTTTTTTGGGCCAGCCGGACCACTTTCAGCACCGGTGTTAACCAAATGAAGGCTCTCTATCGTGGTATCACCCATGGAGGGATTTCTTTATTTAAATGGGTTCATTTTTTTAGAGGGATACACAGTGAGGGTATTGTGATTTTAGTAATTACATGTTTATAAGAGCAATTTTCTGTCATTTTTCCAAGGAAGCGGACAGCATCCAGACGGACAATAAAACACTTTTTGATATTGCTGCTTTGATATGATTACAGAACTGCCAAAAATATGTACAAAAATCCTCAATAAACATAAAATATTAGAAAATCAGACACCAGACAAAGTGAATCACAGCAGCGGTCATCAGCTGGTGTAAAGCTGACCTGATGCGGTGCTAATAGCAGGAGCGGAGCTGCGCCAAAAGCTACAAACACTGAATAGGAGAGCTGCCATCAATGCAGTTGCAACCGGGCATGATTTAATGTTACACAATACAGTTTTAGGAAGTTGCTCAGTCTAAACTGGTATTGTTGTGCATTTAAGGTGTAAAGTTTACCTTCGACCAAACGCCCTCCAAAGGCATCCCTGCACCCCACTTTTGTGAAAATGTCTGCCAATTTCCTGTCTTGTCCCCTTTCCTCTGCCCAGCGCCACTTGTTTTTAATTCTTTTCTCAAGTAAACGTGTTTCTTTACCGGGTGAGACAAACCATCTTCTTTCATATCGCATTTGATTTAACCACCGAACCAAACGCCTGCCCTTCTTTTCTACAAACCGTTTTACAGTTATTGGTCAAGAACACGGGAGCTAGAATTCTGATTGACAGACATCTTTGTCTATTACCTACAATTTAGTTGAGGGGGGCCGTTTGGTCCAATGCTCGCTTTGTTTAAAGTCTGACCCCCAGACGGAGCTCTTCATGCCTAAATTTCAAACGTCTGACTAAAGAAATCTTCATTATTTGAATTGTAAGTAGTTCTTTAAATGTGAGATGATGTATATATATATATATATATATATATATATATATATATATATATATATATATGGCGGAATTACGGTACTGCAAATTTAGATGTGTCGCCGCTAACACGTTCCGGTCTAGAAAGGTACCGGAGAGTTTGGTTGAGGCGGACCGTTTGGTCAAAAGCCGGAAATCCGGAACCCGGCCTGAGCTCTTTAAGCCCTGATCATAGAGCAGATGCAGCTTTAAGATAACAAGCAGTTTCAACTTGATACAGATTAAGTCGATAGCTACTTCAGGGCCCAGCTGTAGCTCCATGTAGCAGTTTATTATATTGTCCATGTCGTTTTTAGACAAATGTGCTGTTTAATATGAACAAAGTGCAACACATTGCATAATCTATTGCTTTTCTAGCCCAAAGGAAATAATCTCAGTCTTTCTGCAGGAGCTTTACTTGACCACAGATTTTCAAATGTTGATTTATTAATTTTTTTAAAAAAATCTATCCAAATCAACTTGCTTCTATGGCTTATATGTAAATACTCCCATTGATAATTCATGAATTTTGCCTTAGTTTAGCTATCCACAACTGAGCCTGATTAATGCCTAACTTAAAAAAATAGGAATCAAATTAATAAAACCTGTTTGACAGAGTAAAGTGCACAAGTAGGCAAGTGAGAGTCATTATTCTCAAATGAGAAAACACTAATCCTATAAGTTTCATATCAACAAGACGGATGCAAATATTTTCAGGCTCATAAATTAAAATGCATTCCCTCCTACATTAACAGACTAGAAAGTTAAGCATGATATAAAATGTTCTACATAATGGCCCTCTGTTTTGAAATGCTTTTAAGCTATTATGGTATCAAAAGACAAAGCAGAGAATTTCAAACCATTTACGGAGAACATTTACAACAGACACGGACTACAAATATTTTTAAGATGTCCTCTTCGGTCATATTTTTGTCCGTTTTCTCGTCAATATGCGAGAGCTTAGAGCGATGCGCGCTCCCGCGAAAGGGGATGCAAATTTGGGCAGGCAAGCGTTTCTGGGCATAACACCGGCCAGCTTTACCGCGGTCTGACCCGGGGCCCGAGCGGGAGCTAAAACCCTATGGACACGTTTGATCTCCAATGCTGGATGACCAAGGTCGGTAACATTTTTTGTAGAAAGCCCACAAGCGAAGTGCCGCTCTCTACTTTCTCTGGTAAGTTAATGATTTTTTACATTTTTACGCCGACCGCGGTTCTCCAAGTCATCTATTTTTAGCTGCAGATGTTCCACCAGCTTCTCCATGGCGGCCATGCTTGTCCCGTGGGCACCGAGACCGTCCTCTGCCCCGGAGATCCTCGGCCTCCTCGCGTTTTTCCAAGTCCGCCGCTCTGTTAGAGAGCAGCGATAGAGAGGGAGCTCTTCACCAGCCAACAGAGGCTTTTAAATCCCCCAGTGCGACATCAATAGTAACGAGTCGAGCGCCGATTGATGCATCCATATCTTTCATCCGGGAACCCATTGACTTTACCTCAGAAAGAATCAGGTCCATAGTTGTTTGGTTGATTAGCTCTGATGCGCTAGCATTAGCTTCGGCCTGACTGGGATCCGTCGGAACGGTTTTCTTCTTGGTGGAAGAAACCGCTGGGGGAAAAAATTGGGAAATCTTTTCACGATGTGGTCTAGGCATCCCCGAAGTGTTTCAAAGTCGACAAAGATGTATTTAACTGGAGGAAAGTTATGAAAACCGCCTGGAGCGGAAAAAAGCCTCAAGCCTCCATCTTGGTCCGGATCACGTGGCCTCTCTCCCCAGTCTCACTTTCAACTTGTGCTTAAAGTGCACATATTAACCACCAGTTTTTTTTTAAATTGTGTTAATAGACCAAGTAAAACCGGAGTTGTGCTTAAATATGTAAACCATATTTTTCCGAATGTCAGAGAAATGTTAAACCGGCTTTTCTGGGAATGTAACAGGAAATGAGCTTCCAGACATAAAAAATGGATTCCATTAGATTCCTTTGTTATTGGAAATCTCACTTCTACAACAAATAATTATGGTCTGTATTTTGTTGCTTAGAAACAGTAAGGTTGTTCAAGTTGCATTGAAAGAGAACCAGAACAGCGTGAGCAGTGAGATGGCAAAATTGATTCAAAGTTTGGATACCGGAGCGATCGGTGGCATCCACTTGGTGATTTGTTTTCAGCTTAGTGGTTTCTGTACTGTAAAGGATTATGTGAAGAATGAACGAGCAGCAGGCAGCTCTGCTTTGAGCCGGAAGACGAAAAGGAGTCTGCGGGTTTCATTTTTCGCATTTGCGGCTTAGTCAGTGAAATGCTTGAATGCAATATGACGTCCATTTTATTCAATTTCCTCAAATGTACCACGTTTCTAAAACACCCAATGAAAAGGTGTTGTCGGTATGTTGTTGGGGAGAGAGGAGACACGTGGTGCGAGACGCTCTGGAGAGTTTTGGAGACCGGAAGAGACCGGAGAGCAGTGATGCTTTGGATTTTACTAGGAGTGTTTCGGATGAGTTTTTTTAGACGATAAGTGTGTTAGTTGGAATTCGTGAGTGTGTGTCCAGTGTTTGTAGCAGTTTTATTGGTCTGTGTGTCAAAATAAGCTACATGGCCGCAGAACCGGCTCTGACACACGGAAGAGGAGCAGACAGCCCCGCCCCCTGTATGCCAGTAAAATGGTCCCACAATGCATCAAATACAGAACACACACACACAACAGGCTTCTAGTGGCTTTGATGTACCAATGATGTCACTCATGCTCTATGACATCACTGACGACTCCCTTTAATGCCAACTCATTTGTTGTACACGTCAGAAGAAGACCACAGAAGACAAGATCAACACAGAAGAGAAGATAGATAAGAAGAGCACAGAAGACAAAATGGATAAGAAGACACTAGAGCAAGAAAACGAGGAACTTCTACAGATCGTCGAAGCCCTTGAGAAAAAAGTTGAGAGCTTAAGCTCTGCCAGGCCTTGTTGCCTGCAAAACCAATACAACCAGCTGGAGAGTAAGTACAACTATATCCAGCGGAAGATGGAGTCGGTTTCTGCGCAGCTGGACAGGAGAGAGAGAAGATGCAGAGATCACTGTTGGAAGCTGAATACATCACAGGAGAATATAGGCCATCAGGCCAGAGAGATCGACGACCTTTTGGCAGAGCTGGACAATTTGAGAAGCCTACAGGTGGCCAATCAGGAAAACATTAAGGTCCTGTCAGAGAAGAAAGAAAAGCTGATGGAGGAAAATGTTCTGCTTAGACGAGGGAAGGCAGAAGAGAAGAACCAGGAGCCAGCATCGGTTTTGAGACAAGTCGGCACATGGGCAGGCAGAGGTTTACGTACCATGTACCAGTCGGGAACGCTTCGATATTTTCTACCATCATGGATATTCTAGTTCCACTGTGTTGGTACGTAAACCTCGTGCTGGCTCTACGAGGAGGTACCCAAAAGTTTCCAGAATGACGCTGCTGCACGTGCAGTTTTTGTAGTATACAATTTTGCTGCTAGTTATTTGTTCAACCATTCCTTAAACCTTTTACTCCTTAAATCCTTGTAAACCGTTTACAAGGATTACGCTATGTGTCAAGCACAAGGTTACTCGTGGTTCACCCGCTTTAAAAATGGTAAAATTTCAATCGATCAACCGCTTTTTTTCGGCTTCACAGCGCGGCTGTGAAGTTTTGCTTCCCGCCCCAGAAAAAAAGTGGTTCTTCCAAGAAAGTTCACTGCAGGTAAACGAAACCTTCCACATCAACACCGCTTGGCACACCGATTGAGAAGATGTGATTGACCAAATAACTGGTCAATCACATCAGAATTGATGTACTAATAGCAGCAGAATTGTGTACTCCGAAAATTGCGGGTGCAGCAGCTTCATTCTAGAAACATTTGGGTTCCCCCTTGTAACTGCTGGCGTCTCGAATCGCTGCTGGCTGTCCTCGACTCGCTGGTGGCCATCCTCGACTCGCTGGTGGCCGTCCTCGACTCGCTGGTGGCTCTTCTCTACTCCTGATGGCTCTACTCGATTCCTGGTGGCTCTCCTCAACTCTGGCGGCTCTCCTCGACTCTGGCGGCTCTCTTCGACAATCTGGAAGCTCTCCTCGACTCTCTGGCGGCTCTCCTCGACTCCTGGCGGCTCTCCTTGACTCCTGGCGGCTCTCCTCGACTCCTGACGGCTCTCCTCGACTCGCTGGTTGCTCTCCTCGACTCGCTGGTTGCTCTGCTCGACACTCTGGTGGCTCTCCTCGACACTCTGGTGGCTCTCCTCGACACTCTGGTGGCTCTCCTCGACACTCTGGTGGCTCTCCTC